>MDKJ01073188.1:0-28946 GCA_005239525.1 Nicotiana knightiana | reverse complement strand
CTCCTACACTGTTAGGGTTCGCCCTAAGCCTATAAATAGACTCCTAAAACACAAATAAAGGAGGGGATTTTCTTGGATTAACAGTAGACAAGAAGAAAATTCCATTGAAGTGCAAGAACACGATTTCTACAATCTAGTATTTCTTACTTTATATTTCAATTATGCAATTGTTTGTAGTTTTGTTTCGTTTAAACATGAGTAGCTAAGTTTTTAATCTAGGGTTTTGGTAGAACCCGTTGGGGATGAATTTCTTTTGATATTAATATATTTTGATTGATTATTCTCTATTTGTTCAACTACGTTCTTATTGTAGTTAATTGAATGGCCATCAATTAGCTGTGCCTATTTAGTATGTATCTACTTGAGAGAGAGTGCATATTTAGGTAATTGTTTGAACAACACCACTCCCAGAGTATAGACGAAAGTCATAACCGAGGGTTTAGAGGTTGGATTAGAGATAACGATACCTCGGGTGCAATCTAAAGTGAACTGTATTGCGATCTAGCTAGCGTAACTTGAGAGAGTGCGTCTAGTAAATTATCATAATTACTCGAGAGAGATTTATGGTAGATTGAGTGTTCATGATTTATAGAGACGATTAATTAAGCTATAAGAAGTATCCGAGAAAGAATTCACCAACGGGGGAAACCATAACCTTAGACCTTTATTATTATTGTTTACATTATATTGTTAGTTAATTGTTAATTTATTATTTTGTTAGTAGAATTATTTAAACAACACAAATTGATATTTAAAAGTCTTGAGAAACTTGACTAAACACCAGTTTAGTATTTAATAAACTCAATTGATACATTCCTCGTGGGATCGACTTTGGGCTTAATACCCCAGATTTATATTTGCAACGCCCGTTTAGTCTTTATAGAAGACATAGTTGAGCGTAATCAACTATCATCTCCTGCTACACGATTACTATCTTTAAGTTGTTACCTAAAGCTCTCTAGTTGATTCTAATTCATTTCCTGTGTGTGCACTACACGTACCTTACCTATGGCCGTGGAGCCATTAGGGACTCTATTTGGGATGGTTGTAGACTAAACCTAGGTTGCTCAAAATTGTAAAATACTAAGCAACATGCAAAACAATTATGACTTTTCAAATAAAAGTAGATATGGGCTCATATAGACCTCCGCACATAAACAACAAATGCACGCAAATGAGTAGCAGGCTTACCTTCTTAGAAGTTGAGTGCACTCAATCCTAATACAACACAAGGATAAGTACTAGTCAAGTTTTACCTTCTTATTTTTACACAGACTCATCAGACATTTAGACTACCCTCTGGTGGTGAATCTACACATATTATACAATTCTATTTACTTACCTTGAGAATAATCCACTAATATAATGAGCGATCGTAATCGTATGAAATCACTCTAAAAAGGAAAAATATGTGACCCACAAGAGGTCATAAAGGGCCGTCAACAAAGGTTACATCCACCTATGTTTGTTGGAAATTATTTACCACATTTGCCTATAAGACTTCATTAATTTATCATAATTAAGACTTGTGTAATCAATTTTATCTTAAAGTTGAAATTAAGTAAAAACCACGAAACTACTTCCCTGTATGATTACAATTCAACCTAGCTAGGGACTAAGGATTGAAGAATCATAAGATACGGACCTGATACTCATGTGGATACTAAAACATGTAAGCCTCTTAATAAGGAACCTTAAGGAAAGAATATTTACCCACCTTTATGGTGTAAGACAAGGAGAGATTCAGAAGATAAATACAAATTTCAAGAAGTAAACGAAGCAAGATGAAGAAGGGTACGAGGTACCCAGTTAATAAAGATTATCATTAGTTACCCTTCAGGAAGGGAGATATAAGCATTTTGAGTTACCTTCAGTTGTAACAGAGGTACGCTCAAGTGTCCACACTGATCTCGTTTATATCCTTTGGAAGTTAACAGAAGTAGTATAAGAGAAAGACAGAATAGCGGGATCCACTTGGGGATAGAGCAACCCAAAATGGTCAATGGATTTTTTGCGTTAGTTAACATGGATAATGCAAATATGCTAATAGATCTCCTTGTGAGACACCCAGATGATTCACCCTAAAATACTATAGCTAGATATGAGTACTACAATGATAGGCACTGGAATCCTGGAAGGGATAAATATTATCTTAGTATGGCTCCCGTCCCTAGTAGAGAGATAATGTTAGGCAAATATAAGAGCCAATGGATGGAGCAAAGGGGAGCTAAAAGCAAAAAAATGTCTTGTTCGAGTTTTCAGAATAAAGTGATAGGCATAAATGTTAGCGGAAATAAGAAAAGGGTTAATGAAGCATTATGAGTAAGATATGATACATGGATGACCACGGTATATTAAAAGATGACAGTATTACAGAATTTATAGTCAAGTGAAGGAAGAGACGACAGGTGAGAGGCGTTAGGACAACAAAAGAATATAGGCCATACAGTCACATCCTCATTTCGAGAAATAAGTTCGCGACTCTAACCTGATTAACAGAAGAAAAATTCAGACCCCAGAGTAATAGAAATCAGTATGGATTGGTGAACAAGATAAATTAAACATGAATTAAGGACAGAGTGCTTTAATAATAGTCGGTATCGTGAGAATTTCATATTTCGTGCCGACGATAATAGAATGGACAACAGAAGAAGATTCATAAGAAATTCAGAGAATGATAATTCAAGAAGACGCCTCCCTAAAACAAGCAATGTGAGCAAAGTTAAGCTTAAGGGTATGTATGTGCCAGTTATACTAAGTGTCACCATCGCAAGTAAGGAATTTTGTTATCCTTGGTAACAGAAGGATTACCGCAAGGCGAGTAAGGGTCATTGATGATGTGAAAGGACGCCAAAGATGAAGAGGAAAAACATCTATAGGCAGGTCGTTATAGCTCCAAGTCTTAGTACTCCCCTAAGGGGGAATGTAGATTGATAAAGGAAGAATGCGATAAAAAATGAGAAAGGAATGAGATTGAACTTATGTAAATGTTACAGATATGCTATGATTCCAGAACGTTATGTAAGCACGATGTCCAAAAAAAAGGGAGTAAGTATTCTTGGCCGGAATGTTATTGATAGATAAGGAGCCAGTACGTGAGGCAAGTTAAGACAAGGAAATAACTCAAGAAAGGTTACGCGGAATATGGATATGAGAATGGGCCGACGAGTAGTTAGTAGTTGATTCAGGAAGATCCTATTCATGACTAGACAAGAGATTACAAACAAATCAGCAGATCATACAAGATAAATATAGTGAACCCCAACATGGAGAATTCAACCTTGCAGTAATGTCATTATAATACTTGAGATATATTCAAATAGGAGTCGGGGTAGTTAAAGGTACCATATGACTGTTACGGGAATAAAAAAGAGTGTCACTAGGAAGACACTCAAAATATCAGTTCGGAAGTAATCCTATAAGAACAAGGGCATGGAGAAAGTAACTACGAGTAATTATAAACGAGGAAGGACATCAAAAATTCTGTCATGCATACGATATGATAAGCTCGCAGCCTTACAAGTGTCAAGGGTTCTCCCTAAGTACTACAACGAAAGACTAGCTGAGGAAATAAGGAAGAAGGCTTCAACCTGAGCACAACAACCTAAAGAGGAAATGGTCGTGTAACAACAGTCTCAAATCAACATTGTAAGCGCTACAATGGAAAGTGGAACCTACCGTGGCTAATGAACGAGAAGTAAAATTAATATTAGAGATCATATGAGTTTCATGAAGACTCTAGCATACTTGGGAACTAAGATAAGCCAAGTATGCATGCAACAAGAGGGTAGAAAGACCAGGAAAAGTAATAGCTTACGTTCAAGAAAGCTAAGGAGGAACTAAAGGAATTATTCGATCAATGAGCCCGAGTTTGTGACATTATGAACGCACTTAAGAGTTTGGAGTTTTATTCCTGCAGCACATATAGCCATAGAAGGTTGTGGTATACGTTAAAAGAAAGAATTGAGCCCAGGTTATAGATGAAGGGTTGACTTGCTAAAAGATTGTATCACGAATCCATAACGCCCATGAAAGGCTAATGTAATAACTAATACCAAGAGTCGTAGATCAGAAGACAGCATAAGCCTACATAAAGGTTGATCAAAGGGAAGATGAAACTGAAAAGTTACATCAACTAAGTAAATCAAGAGTTTGATTACTGGACACAGACAATTATAGATCTAGTGATTGAGAACATTGTAGGATCACTCTTAATATCAGAAGTACAAGAGATAAAGTACACCAACCATATACTATAACAACCCTATGATAAAGCTTCTTAAAAAAGTACCAGTCTCATAAGAAGTCCGTACGAAGCTCCCATTGGGTTATGGATGCACCAGAGGTACAAGTATTTTAATAGAGCTTTAAGTAATAGACGAGAATTATACCCAGGTGGATCAGAAAAATCACTTCAAATATTCATGGTGCAACGTAAGCCCAAGTGGCAATATATTATGTAAGAAATTTTAAGTTATCAATGGATTATTGTAGATCAGCATTGAGGTGAATCAACAATGGATGGGTAAAAGTTGCAAAGTACGAGATGAGATTGGGCCATCAGTCTTGAGATGAACAGTAATGAAGAAGTGTTAAAGGATTTAGCTTTATACATATAGGATAAGCAACGAGAGTAACTTGGAGTTCGGTAGCAGACCTCATTAATGATAAATCGAAGTAAGAACTTTGGTATAATATAGCCTACTTAGATGTAGTAAAGCTAACAACGCCCAAATGGACAACTTGACATAATTTTGTATATGTTCACAAAGTGAAACCTAGATATTGGTGAAAAGCTGGAAGAGAAGAGAAAAGTCAGGCGCTCATACAAGTTAGAACCGTAAAGGCTGCATGATAGAAGGTAGCAATAGTTACAAGATTAGAAGGATTCCGACTACAAGACGTGGTATGAGAAAGAGGCTTAAAGGGGGGAATACCCTGGAATTTGGGGTTCATTCACAGAATAGTCGCCTAGATGGCAAGACGAGTACTAAAGTATTCGTAAGACCTGCATCAGTCAACATTCGAGGACGAATGTTCCAAAGGGGGGAATAATGTTATGCCCCGTAGTATTACGTCGATGTTATGCCTAGCAGTATTACATTACAATGATGTTACGCTTCGAAGTATTAAATTACGACGATGTTGCACCATGTAGTATTGTACGTTGAATTTGTCATAAGGTAATTGACATCAGTCCAAGTAAAAGATTATTTGGAGATTATAGGGATTATGCTATTTCACAAGTGATGGATAAATTCGTGAAGATGAAAGGGAAAGCAAGTCAAAGAAAATGAATTTTTATCCATGTTTGGCATGTGGGGGAAAAATACGGGTCGAGCGTCAATACCCGATATTTACGGACTAGTACCATACAAGCTACCATGTGACCATGATAGTAGGATGTATAAAGTGTATTACAAAAATGAGTAGAATTTTAAGTAATTTTAGATAATTCTTAATTATACGGGTAATTGGTTAATTACCGGGTAACGGAATATTACCTAATTAATTAAAGATTATTGGATAATGATTAAACCATCCCAATATGGGAATTACGTGGAAAGCCCCAAACCTTATGACTCTTAAGTCATTGAATTATAGGTGGCAAGATTTAAATTATGGACTATGTGGTGTCTGAATGACTAGGTGGCTAATACACTTCATTATGCGACAACACACTACATTTTGAAAAAACAAATTCTTACTGAACGTTGTCTTTGTGCTTTGGTATGAATTCCTTCTCAACTCATTCTCATTAATTAGCATCATTAATAAGATGCTTCATGTTGCTAAGTAGTAAGTATGGGAAAATAGTCGAGACGCGGTTTAGGCAAGATATATTCTGAGCTGATATCTTCCCTCAACCAGTGTTTCATAAAGGTCGGCAGTGTAGGGAGATGATGGGTCATTTGTTCACAAAACCTTATGACATGCTGAATATGCCTCTCTTACTGATCCTTTTTGGACGTATTTCGTACATTCTCAACAAAAAGGTGGGCAATCATTATTGATTTTAGTTGCTCCTAAGAGTTGGTTCATCAAATGTTCAAGCAAAAGCATAAAGAATGAAATCTCCATATGGATTTTTCCCTACTCCAGGTATGATAAGGGTAAGACCTTCTTTCATTTTGGCATGATCTCGTAATTACACGAGTTTGATAATGAGGCATAAAGAAAAATTCATATCCCGAAATTTACGTATATTTTGCTAGTATCACACGTTACATATATTTTCCTAGTTTTGTAAGTTACAATATTCTCTTTATCGAGACTTCATATTCATTTGAGTATTTCCTTCTTCCATTCAAGAGAGCAGAGAGTCTATATATACCGTATTACAATATTTTCATTACCATCGAGCTATACTCGATGGGCAGGTCCCTATTGGGCAACCTCTGATCAGATGGTAAGTAATATACCTAGCCTACTGTGGCCGAGCGCCTATGAGCGAGCCCAGTTGGTCGAGATACATATCATAGTATGGCCGAGCGCCTATGAGCGAGACTACGGCAGAGCAATTTCATATATATATATATATATATATATATATATATATATATATACCGAGCCTTATAGGTCTGGACAACTATTTTACTTACTATATTGAGAGAGTTGAGTCAGTATCAGCAGGTAAGCATTATCTTTGACTTCCATTTTCTTTCACTTATTATATTATCAGTTCAGTTTCAGCTTTCAGTATATTGATTTACATACTCGGTACATTATTTCGTACTGACATCCCTTTTCTGGGGGCGCTGCATTCCATGCGTGCAGGTTCAGCCAGATAGACGGGTAGACCTCCTCATTAACTGTTGCCCAAGTTCAGCTTGATCGGTAAGCTCCATGATATTTCGGAGTTGCCGGCTAGAGCTTTATGTACATCTTGTCTATATATGTATATATGTTATGAGTAGGCCGGGGAGCCGTTCCGATCACAGTATATCCACCAGTAGAGGCTTGTAGACATATCCTTTCAGTTAGTGCAGTATGTTGGGCTAGTAGGCCTTTTATGTATATTTTGTTGGTTTGCTAGCTGTAGTAGTTATGACGGCCTTGTCGGCCCAGCTTTATAGTGATATTTAGTCATCATTCGCAGTTGTCTTGCAATGTGGCCCATGGCCAAAGTATGACATCACATGTTTAGAGTTCCTTAGTCGGAAGTTGGTACGCAAGGATAGATGAGTCACCGGGTGCCGTTCTCGCCCCCAAGTTCGGGGCGTGACATTTACCCTCTAGCTCCATTAAACCCTGATCCATATATTCCAACTTTTTCGTTGATCTAGTAGCCATATCCCTCTATTCGTTAATTGACTCCATATCAATATTGCGTTGTTCCAAATGCCTGTCCTCGGACTCGAGGACTCTTTTGCACACCCTCTTATTCTTCACTTGTTCTTCAGCAGCTTCATCTATGATCCTGTTTCCTTGAGCGACCCCTGGCTCGACTATTCCTACTATGCTATCGTCCAACCATGATGGGTAGAAGTACACATGACATGCGTGGTATCGATCTGGCTCGATGGTATCCTTTTCCACAATGATCTTCAAATGCCACATGTACTGAGCTTCACATTTGTATGGGATGTCATCGTCTTGAAAATCTGCTTTGTAGTGACCCATTTTGGAGACTCGCGGTATGACTTGTTTTCTACCAGCTTGTCTCATGACCCTGATAGGAACATAGGAGTATAGTCCCCTTAACCCAATCAATACCAAGTGCGGAACATCCCTGGACCAGATGATGAATTCACTAGTATGGAACCACTCGAACATCCAATGAACCTGGTCCTCGATCAAATTGCTAAAAAACGATATCCACTCTGTAGCGTTCTCTGGTTGTGCAAACCTGCCTGGGATAAAGTTCATTCTTTTTGAATGGTGAAAAGTTATGTGATCATTGCATGGTCTCCGTGTAAACTCTTGCCGGTATTGGCTTCTCTGAAGATGTTCTAACAACCAAATCTGCAGCACCAAGTTACAACCCTCAAAATGTTTGAACCCTTTCTTGCAACGATCCAGAGCTCGATATATTTCTGCTACAATCATCAGAAAAATAGTATATGTCTTCCCCTCGATCCCTCCATTAAAGCATTGTTTACTATGGCCAACCTGCTTTGAATCCTATCCATTTCGCTTGGAAACACTATCATACCCAGAAAGCAGACGATGAATACGGAAAACCTACGATGAGTCCAACCTAGGGAAGTGATGGAGAATTCAACATGAAAGATACGATAAGATTTGTTGTGTCCGTATCGTTTATAGAGGAAGTAAAAGGGTATGTACGACTTCTTCAGGCATGCCAAGTCGTCATTCTTTCTCAGACCCATCATTTTCACAAACCTCCTGGGGGTGCCATTTTCCATTACTAAAAAACCGGGAATGTCCCAGGGTAATCCAGCGAATCCTCCTATTTCCTCGAAGAGAGGAATCATTTCTACATTTTCAAAACAGAATACAGCCCTTTCTCCGTCCCAGAACATAGTAGCAGCCTCGATCAACATGTTATTTGGTTGGATGTCTAATAAGGAGGGTAAGTTTTTGAGAACCCTTTTCACATGATTTTTGTCGCTTGGCGAAAGTTCTTCCCACCAATCCAGCAATAATGGTGGTATATTTCGGATCATGCCGAACCTGGAGACTTTGTTCCTCATTTTCTGCAAAATTAACAAAGTTATACCCTTTCCCCCTCCGGATTCGACCACTTATACATTAATGATTAGCATATCGACATTTATCTCTCCAAATAATGCACATATCGTGGTTGCGCCCATTTGGATTATGGAAACCCCGGTGGTCTTTGGACAATGTTTTCTTAGAGGGCTATTGTGCGGAAAACATATTTGCCCAGGCTAGGTTTGACCATGATGCATGTGCAGTTATTATAAGATTAAGGCTTCTATAAAAGTCTATACTGGTACCCCCAAGAAGACAACTTGAGGGGGAAAGGCACGGAACCATCGATTGCACCGATGATCGACTAGTTTTACCGAAAATAAGACATTCCAAATTCAAAGGGTGATATAGGAAGAGCGCAGACACTCATCAAGTGTTGCTATGGTATTAATTACGCACGAGTGGAATATGATGTTGAGCATGTATTTATGCAAAAAGAAAATAACACGTTGTCAAGAATTTGCACGATGATAGTGATAAAATGCGGTATTTAATAATTGTAAAGGCATTTAAGAAAGAAAGCAAAGAGAAGAGTTAGTTTCCCAGTAAAAAGCAATAAAAAAGGAAAAGAGGAATTTAGCGAGCATAATTGAATGAAGGATGGCAAATAAGTTCATATAGATAATACTTCGTAACTCCCCCAAGACGGGGGTGTTACTCATATTATCCAGCAGACACCAAACTATCATCTCCTACTACCCGATTACTATCTTTAAGTGTTTACCTAAAGCGCTCTAGTTGATTCTAATTCGTTTCATGTGCGTGCACTACCCGTCCCTTACCTATGGCCCTGGAGGCATTAGGGCCTCTATTTGGGATGGTTCTAGTCTAAACCTAGGTTTCTCAAAATTGTAAAATACTAGGCGACAGGCAAAATAATTAAGACTTTTCAAATAAAAGCAGATATTGGCTCATATTGACCTCCGCACATAAATAGCAAATGCACATAACTGAGTAGCAGGTTTTATTAATCATGAAGTCCTATAGACAGGATATCTATATGAGAAATAGGCAAGCAGTAGTGTGCAGAATCAATTTTAATGCGAGTGTGAGGGCCTACTATTTGCCTACTGATTTTATTCGGTGCTATATTTGGGCATTGCATGCGTTAGTATATAAGCATAATCCTAAGTCCAGAATTATTATTCAATCCTATAGGCATGTTGTGTAAGTGATGGATGATGATAATCGTATTAAGAATCACTTAATAAAGTCCTATATGCATGATTTCTATGAGTGAACCAATTTTAATTCTATAGGCATGATTTATATCATTGGACTGATTCTTAATCCTATAGGCATGTTATCTATTATAGGACTGATTCTTAATCCTATAGGCATGTTATCTATTATTAACCAGATTCTCAATCCTATAGGCATGTTATCTATTATTAAACAGTATTTAAGCAGGAATTTATACACATTGCTCAAAACCCATTAAACCAGATATTGGTCCTACAGGCATGATTGCTAACACATATTTATTTGACAAGTTGATGTACCTAAAGGAAGGATTTCTAACAAGTCATCATATTCATCCTATAGGCAGAATTTCTAACAAATCATAATTTTAACGCTATAGGCAGGATTTCTAATATGTAACCACAATATGGAACTTGCATGATTAAAAAATGAGCATAATCGCCAGCGCAAATGAAACCCTCTGGGCAGGATTTCTACCCGGTTTAACAAAAGAAAATAAGAAATCCTCCCGATTTTACTAAATACCCTAGAATTTGTTTATTACAAAATTATTATAGACTAGGTAAATAGATGAATTACATAATAGTAATGAAATAAACTATAGAGAGCCTTTTACAAGCTCAAATACACCTGGGCAGCGCAGGCCTTCAAACCATATCAGCTCCAAGGCTCATTTCACAGGTTCAGAACAGTCAATGGTGAGTGATTCACCCATAGCACACATAAAACCCAGGTTTCTAGTGTGTCAAAGTTCCTAAGGGATTCAAGGACCCAGGGTAGTTCTCACACTAGAGAACCAAATACTCAGAAGTTATGCAAAGGAGATTAGGAACCCAAACCCCAGTGTGTCAGATTTCACAAGAGTCTCATATGGACCTCGAGCAGTGCTAACACTGGGGAGGTTGAGGATAGAACATAAATGACCTAGGAGTAGGAGTTTATAAAAAGCAGAATGTAAAAGGAGGTAGGGACAGATTGAAAATAGATTTGATTTTTAGACAGGATTACACTAAGCAAACAAACAAGGTTTGCAAAGTTGTTTATGCAAAGCACACAGTTTTTAATAAGTCAAAGTCTGAAAAGTCTAGTTAAGCTAAGTGTACATGCTAGCATTTAGGGCAGCCTTATTTAATCACAGAAACATTTAGACAATGTATTAAGGCAAGCAGTCAGATAATCACATGAAGCCAAAGGGATACAAGACACATTAGAAAGCAAGTTGTCAAAGCACATGAATGACAGGGAAAGGTTAAATAACAATACAAATCTATAAAGTTTCAGGATTGATTAACTAATTACCATACTAGTAGTATCCTAAAGATACTAAGTGCAGGACAGGTTCAAAACTAGCAAAACAGCCTACATGAAACAAGTTAACGGACATTAAGTTAACCTATAAGAGGATTCATATTATTTAAAAATAACCAATCTCAGAGCTAACAGTATCAATTATAGGACTAGATGAACTCATAGAAACATAAAAGTGGTAGAATCATGCTCGGAATACTTTAAACATGCTGGATCGAATACACAGGTTATGGAAATATAGAAGATAAAATGACAAGGGATAGTCACTCACCTGTTAGGCAGGAAAGCAAGAAATACACCACAATAGTCAAGTCTAGAATTAATTTGCCTTGGCTTTATGCCGCCCAAGAACAGAAGCAAAAGAGCAAAGAGAATCAGAATTAAACCCTAAGTTTTCAGTGAGAGTATTGATAGTTCCCAGTCTGTCTTAAGGGGAAAGGGTAAAGGGTTTAAATAGTGTAGGAACTAAACACATAAACATGGAAAGTAATTAATTCAAACGATCAGTAAAGTAGAAAATTTTTTAAACACTAGTTTTTAGGTAAACCCCACAAAATCAGCAGAAAATAAAGAAAATCGACTACATATTGCATGTGATGAACATAGACGAGAAATTATTCAAAAGAAACACATAATTGAACCAGATCTGGTCCAAATGAAAAGGGTCTGAAACCCTAATTTAGGGTAAGTAAAAGAAATCGACATTAATAGGCAGATTCATGCATAATAGGATGAATATAGACGGGAAAGTACTTAAAATAAAAGCTTGAACCAGTTTTGGTTCGAACCAAAATAGGATCTGAAAACCCTAACCATAGGGTAAAGTACAAATCAGCGAGAGATACAAAAAATAATCGTACTTACGAAGAGAAAGTGATGAACACGAACGGAATAAACAACAAGTTAAGGATTTGAACCACTTTTGGTTCGATTCTTACAAGATCCACTTGCCATATTAGTTATGTAACACCATAAACGGGTAACCAGTTAAGAGGAGGGGTCAATAAGGTTAGGGAATCGTTGATTGATTCCATTTTTTGGGTTGGAATTGGAGGGGTAATGGGTGACGACGCTAGGGTTTACAAAGGAGAGGAGAAGGTTCGAGAGAGTTAGAGGACGGCGGGGCTAGGATAATGGTCTCTAGAGTTTGGGGATAATTAGGTTAATTAGAAGGAGGAAGTGATATGAGACGTTGATCTCAGAGATCAATGGTTGTGGTTTAAAAGGGGTTGGGTCGGTTCCGGACTGGGTTAGGGGGTTATGGATTAGGCTTAATTTCTGGGTCAAGGATTTGGGTAGGTGTTTTAGGAAAATAGACTAAGGGGCTGGTAGTTCAGGTCCGAAATTGGTGAATTTAGGGACTATTAGTTAAGTACCGAATTTAATTAATAAATAATTTATAAAAAAATGATAAAATAAAATATTTAAAATATTATTTGTGCATAAAAATGATTAATAAAAATTATACTATAAAATCATAAAAAATTATTTTATAAATAAAGTGATCATAAGTATATAAGGGCTATTATTGCAAAATATACCATTATAGCCTAAAGATGCAAATATAATTATAATAAATACATCAAAAATATTTAAAGCTTAATATGGATATAAATGATGAGTTTAGATGATTAAATCATCATAAAAATTATTTGAGATACAATTAATAATTATTTATATAATAAAAATATGGGAATAAGTTGATTTAAAAATCTTTAAAAATTATCGAAAAATTAGGAAAAATGATCGATGATGCTCATGCACTATTTTTAAAGTATATATGTATATTTGAAATATATGAGGGAAATTAGGTATCAACAGCTGCCCCCAGATGCTCCTTACTCTCCTCTTCTTCTCTCCTGTAAAACCCTAACAGCCGTCTCCTTTATCTTCTCCAATTCTGACCCTAATATGGAATCTCCCCATGATTTCCCTTCCATATATGTTCTATCTCCCCGTTACTTACATGGTTATGGTATCACCTAGTGTTTGCCTATTTTTGGTAAGTATCAGGTCTTGAATCAAGAACAATCGTCCTCGAGCTTCATGATCTAGAAAATGTTTCATCTATATACATTCATGGAAAGGTTATATGGGTCCGATTTACCAAGATCTTCACCCAATCTTTGATTCTGGGAAAAACTAGGGTTTACTTGATTTTTCTCCTAATTTGACTCTAAATCGTTTTTGCATGCTTTTATTTCCTTTATTATGCTTGATTGACTATGTTTATTTGTTTGTTTATTTAGTTTTGATACTATATAAACCCTTCCCCAATCTCCCTAAAATAGACCTTAACAACAAATATTACTCTCTCACTCTCACTCATTCTACTATTTTAAACTTAAGACCTTGGTTGGCTGAAAGTCAAGGCCACCGGAATTCGATTGTTGCTCTTTTCTCAGTCCGAGTGTTGCTCGGAGTACACTTGAAACCCTTGGGAACTCTGTTGCGCTAGGATTTTGGGAGTCCTGTTGTTCTTTCTCTACTACTTCTAATTGAACTACTTTTGGCAATTAATTTGAAGCGCAAACTAGTAAGTACCTTGACTCTTGCAGTTCTATTTTTCTTTTCTCTTGTGTTCAGTGCTCTGTATGTCCATGTTGTTTGAAATGTTATAAACCAATATGATTTTAGTATTGTGTTATCTTTATTTGCAATCTAATTTACCTTGGAGCTATTCTGCAGTTCTATGGTTTTCTGGTATCCAAAGTTACCTAAATTCGAGACTTCAATATATTCTCATTATGTGTGTTCAGCTTGAATAACTTTTGACTCTCTTAAGCCTGCGTATTCGATTATGTTTATGTGTATCTAAGTTCTTATGTTGTTGTTTGTTATGAGACTACTTCCATGTCTGCTTTGGATTCTTGTAAGAGACTAATTCATGCCCAGAACATTTGTATGTACTTCTTTCTGTTATAATCCTTCATGTACAATCTACTATTTTCCTAGAGTTAATCCATGATCATGTTGACATTGTTTGAACTTTGGGTAAACATTACTTACGTCTTCTTTACTATTTGTGAATCCAATATTGTATTTGTTACATATCATGATCCTTTCTACAAAACTCTGCATGTTAGTGTTAAGTCTTCTTAAGTTTGATGCCTGAGTGCAATCTTGGGTGCATATAATTGAGATTCTCATATGTGATCAACCTATAAAATCCCCAGTTTTTCTAAAACTAGGTGAATACTTACTGATTGCTTTGTCACACCCATTAAACTCAATTTATCAGACTAGTTTGTTGTGGACCTTCATGTTAGGGGTCTCTATTTGGCTATAGGGTCAATTTCAATCATTCCTTACCTTAGATCTTCTTGTTAAGTCTTCTATGTATAAGCTTCTATTGAATCAGAATTAGTTTTGAGCCATGCCTGTCTTAAATTCTTGTTTGTTGAAATCTCTTTGAAAAGATTTTTTGCAAAAGTAGTTATGTTCTTGTTTCATATGCCTCTATCATCTCTTGGAATATTCGTTTAAAAGCCTAGTTTCTCAATTATCTATAACACCAAGAATCCAATGTGTACATGTTTGCATCTGAAATTGTTTGAGCAATTTGTTTGTGTGGGCTGTTTGTACTCCTGTTAATTGTTAGCAAGATAATTGTCTTCATGTTTAGGCCTGGTTTATTGGGCCTTGTGTCTTTTTGTATTTAAGCATTGGCCAAACATGCTTTAGTAATCCTTGTGAGCCTAGGGTGTTGGGCCTGTTGGATATGTGAAGAGTAAGGTTGGCAAAGGCCTAGAAGGCATTGTTGGGTTATTTTGTAATTATTCTAGACCTGTAATTGTTGTATTTGGGCCTGTGGATTCCCTATTAGGTCTGTATATGTTTTATTGTTCTATTTGGGGAATAGTCTGTAATGATGGATAATGGGGAAGTAGTGAAAGTAGGGGGCTGGGATACTTTAATTTTTGTATGAAAGGGTAGAAAACATGCCTATAGGATCTAAAGGATTCACTTGCCTATAGGATCTAAGGGTTTAACTTGCCTATATGATCTAAGGGCTTCATTTTCTCACCATGCTCTATTTCTATACACTATTAGAAAGCATGCATATAGAATCTAAGTGCTTCACTTGCTCAACATGCTCTGTTTCTATATACTGTTAGAAAGCATGCCTATAGCATCTAAGTGCTTCACTCGCTCGACATGCTCTATTTCTATACGTTGTTAGATAGCATGCCTATATGATCTTGATGTCATTGTCTATTTGCTTAACATGCTCTACTGCTATGTGTTATTAGATAGCATGCCTATAGGATCTCGTTGAGTAGTCAAGAATTTTTAATTCTTCCATTCACATGACTATCTAGATATCTATAACGACCTGGCCGGTCATTTTGAGGGTAATATCCCCGATCCCTTGTTTCATGCTTTCCCGATGTCTTTTTCCGCTTATGTGCCTTGTCGGGAGGTTCCGTTTGTGGTGTCAGAGTGATTTGGGATACTTAGTCCCGTAGTTGGAACTGTGTGAAGACAACTCTAGAATGTAGTTTCATCGGTTCTATTAGCTTCGTTGGGAGATTTTGGATGTAGGAGCATGTTCAGATTGTGTTTTGGAGGTCTGTAGCTGAATTAGGCTTGAAATGGCGAAAGTCAAATTTTTGGGAAGTTTGACCGAAAGTGGACTTTTTTATATCATGGTCGGATTCCGATTCCGGAAGTTGGAGTAGGTCCGTAATGTCGAATATGACTTGTGTGCAAAATTTGAAGTCAATCAGACGTGGTTTGATAGGTTTCGACATTGGTTATAGAAGTTTGAAGTTTCAAAGTTTAATAAGTTTAAAAACGAGGGTGATTCGTGTTTTTAGTCTTGTTTGATGTGATTTTAGCTCTCGACTAAGTTCGTATGGTATTTTAGGACTGGATCCCTTCTTCGCGTTCGCAAGTGGAGTCCTGCATTTAAGAAGAGTTGCTGGAGGTAGGAGGAGAATTTCTCTTCGCGTTCGCGAAGTGGGGGACCGCGTTCGTGATGTTTTGTTTAGCAGTGCATCGCGAACGCGTGAAGGGGCATCGCGTTTGCGTAGAGGAAGTAGAGTAGCTGGGACCCCACGGCTTTGTACGCGTTCGCGTAGTGGAGATCGCTTTCCCAAAGCAGCAAGCAGTGGAAACCACGCATTCGCGAGAGGTCACTCGTGTTCGTGAAGGAGGGATTTTTGGTCAGTGATTAATTGTTCAACGAGAACGTGGGGGTGTAGTCGCGTTCGCAAAGAAGGAATACCTATGCAGTCTATTAACTTTTCAAAAATGAGGGTTAACCATTTTTATCAAAACTTGAGATAGAGAGCTAGGATTTGGATGAGATTTTGAGGGATTTTCAGAGATATCGATTGGGTAATGATTCTTCACTTATTTTTTGTTATATCCCACTAATCTATCATTAATTCCATCCTTTAATTTCGGATTTGGATTGAAATATCTGGAAAAATGTGAGAAGTTCTTCAACAAAGTTCTTGAGTTTTGATTGGAATATTGATATCAGATTTGGATAATTTTGGTACGAGTGAACTCGTGAGTGAATAGGTGTTCATATTGTGTAACTTTTACATGATTCTGAGACGTGGGCCCGGGTCGACCTTTTGGGGCGATTTTCTAATTTCTTTCTTAAGCCTTGATTTCATTAATTAGATTAGTTTCTTATAGTTATATTTATGGTATGTAATTTCTTTTAGCTAGATTTGGGTCATTCGAAGTTGGATAATCGTGGAAAAGGCATTGTTACTGATTGATTGAGCTTGGTTCGAGGTAAGTGGATTGCCTAAGCTTGTGCGGGGGAAATCCCCTTAGGATTTGGTACTGTTGTGATATGTGAGTGTTATGTACGTGAGGTGACAAGTGCGTAAATGGGATATTTGTTGTAAAACCCGATTTTTTACTGGGTAGTAACATGTTTTCATCTTAATTGAGTTATACCAGCATGTGTAGTTATCCTGTTTAGTCTAATACCGCATGTCTATGTGCCTTAACTGCTTATTTGAACTATGCGAAGCAGACCTAGTTTATTTTATGTTTTTCCTTGATCTTTATCAGTCTTAACTGTAGAATTCTTGTTGTTAAATGTTGTATTTATCGGTTTGAGCTGTGTATTTACTTTTGAGAATACGACGTGGTACCTCGCGAGTTCTCCCCACATAATTTACTTTTGAGACTACGAGGCGGTACCTTGGGAGTTCTCCCTGTATATTACTTTTGAGACTACGAGGTGGTACCTTAGAAGTTCTCCCCGCATAATTTACTTTTGAGACTACGAGGCGGTACCTCGGGAGTTCTCCCTGCACATTTACTTTTAAGACTATTAGGCGGTACCTCGAGAGATCTCTTTGCATATTTACTTTGGGACTACGAGACGGTATCTCGGGAGATCCCCTGTTGCTTATCCCTATGTGTTGTACTGCTATTTTGCTGTGTTTTTTTTTTCCTTTTTGTTAAATTACAATCTCTTACTATATTGCTACATTCTCCTGCTTAAATTATTATATACCAGTGGCCCTGACCTGCCTCGTCA
Organism: Nicotiana knightiana; assembly: GCA_005239525.1. Lineage (NCBI taxonomy): Eukaryota > Viridiplantae > Streptophyta > Magnoliopsida > Solanales > Solanaceae > Nicotiana > Nicotiana knightiana. The sequence goes on along the minus strand of MDKJ01073188.1, from coordinate 11,242 downwards.
CAACTCGACCGAGGTTAGGCTTGCACTTACTAGGTATCATTGTGGTGTACTCATGCTACTCTTCTGCACATGTTTTGTGTTCAGATCCAGGTGCTTCTTATCAGCCATGCCATTAGTGAGCAATGACAGTTTGGAGACTTCAACGTATATCTGTCGCGTCCGCAGACCTCGAAGTACCCCTCTATTCTCTCCTATGTCATTTACTTTCTGTACTTTTTTTATTAGACTCTGGTGTGTAGAGATACTAGTTTCCTTCTGTAGCTTGTGACTTATGATATTCTGGGTTTTGGGAATACTGTGTATTACTAGGGTGTTGGTTATTGTACATACCGAGCGGTGTTGTTGCCAATTATTTGGTTATCTGTTGAAGTTGGTTGTTAAGTTTTACTTTCATTTTTGTTATTTCCACAATTTGTTAGGCTTACCTAGTCGTAGAGACTAGGTGCCTTCACGATGTTTTACGGAGGGAGTTTTTGATCATGAAAAGTTGGTATCAGAGCTATAGATTCATAGGTGTCGTTATTCGCAAGACGATTTATTAGAGTCTCACGGATCGGTACGAAGACGTCTGTACTTATCTTTTAGAGGCTATGGAACTCTAAAATTACACATCTTTTATTCCTTGTCGTGCAAAATTTATTGACTTCAAAATTCTAAACTTCTGTATTATATTCTCTCACAGATGGTGAGGAAGCATATAGGCGGATCAGATGAACAGGAACCTGCACCCCCTACTAGAGTCGCGAGGGGCCAGGGCCAGGGTAAAGGACGAGGACGTCCATGTGGTTCAGCCTGAGCACCCACACGAGCTGCTACAAAGGAGCCACCAGTAGCCTAATAGGAGCGCAGGCACGTGAGACGCCTATTACTACACCAACTCTTTAGGAGACCCTTGCACTGTTTCTGAGCATGTTTAGCACCTTGGCTCAAGCTAGATTGATTCCACTTGCTCCTGCCAGATCTCAGGCTAGGGGAGGAGCACAGACTCCTTCTGCTCGTACCCTAGAGCAGCGGGTTCAGGTTGACCAGGTTCCAGAGATTATACCTATTCAGTCGGTAGCTCTAGTTTAGCTTGAATCTAGTGCAACAGTTTCTAAGGCTGAGTAGTTCAAACTTGAGAGGTACAAGAAGTACCACCCTCCTACCTTTAGTAGATTGGAGACAGATGATGACCAAGGTTTTCTGGAGGAGTGTTATTGTATTCTCCGTACTATGGGTGTAATGGAGTGGAGTGGGGTGTCTTTTACTACATTCCAGCTTAGAGGAGCAGCCTATCAGTGATGGCATGCTTATGAGTTGGGTAGACCGACTTAAGCATCTTCACTCACATGGACTCGGTTCTCGTACATGTTCTTGAGGGAGTATGTTCCTCATAGTATCAGAAATGCATGGCGCACGGAGTTTGAGCAGTTGCGCTATGGTTCTATGACTATGTTAGAGTATGTAGTTCGCTTAAGTGATTTGGCCCAACATGCACCAATCTTGGTTGCCACAGCTCGAGAGAGGGTTCGTCGGTTTATTGAGGGACTCCATCTCAGTATCAGGCTTAGCATGGCCCGGGAGTTAGAGATGGATATTTCCTACCAGGAAGTTATAAGTATTGCTAGGATATTGGAGGGTGTTCTTGCTCGGGAGAGAGAGGAGAGGGAGGCCAAGAGGTCTCGATAGTATGGAATTTATAGTGGTACTCGTGATCCAATTGTAGTTCGCCATGGTAGGGGCTATATGAGTCTCCTCGTTCATTCAGCCCTTCCTGAAACCAGTGGTATTTCGGCCCCTCCTAAGCCCTAGGAGCCTTATTATGCACCGCCACTTTCTAATGTGCCTCCCGCACGGGGTGCTTTAAGAGGTCAGTCCAGCCGACCTGGCCTGATCCAGTCACAGCAGCCATGCTCTCCGAGAGCTTGTTTTGAGTATACATCGCCATATGGTGAGTGATTTCCCAAAACATAGGAATGGTGCACATCCACATACTTCTCAGGCACTGCGTGCTCCACCGGGTCCTCAGGCTATGATACAGCACCAGGTACTACCCCACCTGCTCAGCCAGCTCGAGTTGGAGGTCGGGGAGGTTGAGGTCGCCTCAAAGGGGGAGGCCATGGCAAAATATTATGATCTTCCTGCTCGTAAAGAGGTAGTTGCTTCTGACTCTATCATTGTAGGTATTGTTTCGGTCTGTCATAGAGATACGTCGGTCTTGTTTGATTCATGCTCCATTTATTCCTATGTCTCCTCTTATTTTGCCCCATATTTGGGCGTATCTCGTGACACTTTGATTTCTCCTGTTTAAGTGTCCACACATATGGGAGATTCTATTGTTGTTGACTGTGTGTATCGGTCATGTTTGATGGTTCTTAATGGTTTTGATACAGTGTTGATTTATTATTGCTCAGTATGGTAGACTTTGATATTATTTTGGGCATGGACTGGGGGTCTCTCCATTATGATATTCTTGATTGTCACGCTAAGATTGTGACGCTAGCTATGCCAGGATTGCCAAGATTAGATTGGAGAGGTACCATAGAGTATACTCCCAGCAGAGTTATTTCATTTCTTAAAGCTCAACGAATGGTTGAGAGGGGGTGTGAAACATATCTAGCTTATATAAGAGATTTGAATATTGATACCCCTATAGTTGAGTCAGTTCCAGTAGTGAGGGACTTTTCGGATGTATTTCTAGCTGATTTTTCGGGCATGCTGCCCGACAGAGATATTGAATTTGGCATTGATTTGTTGCCAGGCACTCAGCCCATCTTTATTCCTCCATATCGTATGGCTCTTCCTGAATTGAAGTAGTTGAAAGAGCAGTTATAGGAGTTTCTTGATAAGGGCTTCATTCAACCGAGTGTGTCACCTTGGGGTGCTCTAGACTTGTTTGTGAATAAAAATGATGGTTCTATGCGTATGTGCATTGATTATCGCTAGTGGAACAAATATATAGTGAAGAACAAGTATCCATTGCCTCGTATTGATGACCTATTTGATCAGTTACATAGTGTCAAGGTATTTTCCAAGATTGAATTACGTTCAGGCTATCATTAATTAAAGATTCGGGAGCTAGATATCCCAAAGACTGATTTCAGGACTCGTTATGGTCACTAAGAGTGCCTTGTGATGCCATTTGGGCTAACCAACGCCCTAGCAGCATTTATGCACTTGATGCACAGTGTGTTCTGGCCCTATCTTGACTCATTCGTTAGTGTGTTTATTGACGACATCCTGGTGTACTATCGGACTCGGGAGGATCATGAGCAGCACCTGAGGACTGTGCTTCATACCTTGAGAGAAAGAAGTTATATGCAAAGTTTTCAAAGTGTGAGTTTTGGCTAGACTCAGTGGAATTCTTAGGTCATGTGGTGTAGAGTTATAGGATCAGGGTGGATCCGAAGAAGGTGGAAGTAGTGTAGAGATTTCCTAGACTATCCTCAGCTACGGAGACCCGGAGTTTTCTCGATTTGGTGAGGAGAGCTTTCAGAAACTCAAGAGCGCTTTGACTACAGCCCCAGTACTGGTATTTCCTACAAGTTCGGGGTCTTATACTGTATATTATGATGCGTCGCGGATTGGTCTCAGCACGATGTTGAAGCAGGACGGTAGGGTGATTGCCTACGCGTCTAGACAACTGAAGGTGCATGAAAAGAACTATCATGTCCACGACCTTGAGTTAGCAACTATTTTTCATGCCTTGAAGATATGGCGGCACTATTTGTACGATGTCCCTTGTGATATCTACACTGATTACCGGAGTTTGCAGCATCTGTTCAAACAAAAGGATCTTAACTTGCATCTGTGGAGGTGGTTGGAGCTACTTAAGGATTATGATATCACTATTTTGTACCATTCTTGGAAGACCAATGTGGTGGCCAATGCTTTGAGTCACTGGGCAGAGAGTTTGGGGAGCTTAGCATATCTACCAGCAACAGAGAAGCCGTTGGTGTTGGATGTTCAGATCTTAGCCAACCAGTTTGTTAGATTGGATATTTCTGAGCCGAGTCGAGTGTTAGCTCAATACAGTTGGACAAGGATTTATCTTATGTTGAGGAGCTGGTGCCTATTTTGCACAAGCAGGTCCGAAAGCTGAGGTGGAAGAACACTGCTTCCGTGAAGACTCAATGGAGGGGTCAGCCGGTCGATGAGGTGACTTGGGAGACAGAGCATGATATGTGCAGTTGTTATCCTCATCTTTTCACCACTTCAGGTATGTCTATATACTCGTTCGAGGACGAACGGTTGTTTTAAGAGGGTGAGGATGTAACGACCGGGCCGGTCGTTTTGAGAGTAATAGCCATGATCCCTTGTTTACTGCTCTCCCTGTGTCTTTTTCCGTATATGTGCCTTGTCAGAAGGTTCTGTTTGTGGTTTCAGAGTGATTTGGGACACTTAGTCCCTAAAATGCAAGTTTGAGTTATAGGATTTTATCGTAGTTGGAACTGTGTAAAGACGACTCCGAAATGGAGTTTCGTTGGTTTCGTTAGCTCCGTTGGGTGATTTTGGCTCGATTGTTTGAAGTTTCAAAGTTCATTAAGTTTGAATTGAAGGGTGATTCATGTTTTTAGCATTGTTAGAAGTGATTTGAGGGCTCGACTAAGTTCGTGGTCTTTTAGTACTAGTTGGTATGTTTGGTTTAGGTCCCGGGAGGCCTCGGGTTGATTTCTGGTGGTTAACGGCGCATTTTGGACTTGTGAGAAATTGCAGACTTTTTTATGTATCCAGTTCTGGTTTCCTTCTTCGTGTTCACGAGTGGAGTCCCGTGTTCCTGAAGAGGAGCTGGAGGCAAGAGTAGAATTGCTCTTCGCGTTCGCGAAGAAGGAATACCTTGGCAGTCTATAACTTTTCAAAAACGAGGGTTAGCCATTTTTATCAAAACTTCAGACAGAGAGCTCACATTTGGACGAGATTTTGAGGAATTTTTAGAGATATTGATGGGGTAATGATTCTTCACTTGCTTTTGGTTATTTCCCACTAATCTATCATTAGTTCCATCCTTTAATTTCGGATTTAGGTTTAAAAATTTGGGAAAAATGGGGGAAGTTCTTCAACTATGTTTTTGAGTTTTAATTGGGATATTTATATCAGATTTGGATAATTTTGGTACGAATAAACTCGTGAGTGAATGGTTGTTCCAATTTTGTGACTTTTACCCGATTCCGAGACGTGGGTCCGGGTCGACCTTTTGGGGCGATTTTCTAGTTTCTTTCTTAAGCCTTGATTTTATTAATTAGATTAGTTTCTTATAGTTATATTTATGGTATGTAATTGCTTTGGGCTAGATTTGGGCCATTCGGAGTCGGATAATTGTGGAAAAGGCATTGTTATTGATTGATTGAGCTTGGTTCTAGCTACGTGGCTTGCCTAACCTTGTGGAGGGGGAAATCCCATTAGGATTTAGTACTGTTGTGATATGTGAGCGTCGTTTATGTGAGGTGAAGAGTGCGTACATTGAGTTATACCAGCTTGTGTAGTTATCATGTTTAGTCTAACATCACATGTCTACATGCTTTAACTGCTTATTTAAACTTTATGCAGCATGCCTAGTTGATTTCTTGTTTTTCCTTGATCTTTATCAGTCTTAATTGTAGAATTCTTGTTATTAACTGTTGTATTTATCGGTTTGAGCTTTGTATTTACTTTTGAGACTATGAGGTGGTATCTCGGGAGTTCTCCCCGCACAATTTACTATTGAGACTACGAGGCGATACCTCGGTATTTCTCCCTGCATATTTACTTTTGAGACTACGAGGTGGTACCTCGGGAGTTCTCCCCACACAATTTACTTTTGAGACTACGAGGCGGTACCTCAGGAGTTCTCCCTGCACATTTACTTTTGAGACTACGAAGCGGTACCTCGGGAGATCCCTTTGCATATTTACTTTGGGACTACGAGAAGGTATCTCGGGAGATCCCCTACTACGTACCCGTGTGTTGTACTGCAATTTTGTTGTGCTTTTTTTCCTTTTTGTTAAATTCCAGTCTCTTATGATATTGCTACATTCTCCTGCTTAAATTATTATATACCAGTGGACCCTGACCTGACCTTGTCACTACTCGACTGTGGTCAGGCTTGGCACTTACTAGGTACCATTTTGGTGTACTCATGCTACTCTTCTTCACATGTTTTGTGTGCAGATCCAAGTTCTTCTTATCAGCCACGTAATCCATAAGCAGTGATAGTTTGGAGACTTCAAGGTATATCTCTCGTGTCCGCAGACCTTGGAGTCTCCCTCTATTTTCTCCTATGTCATTTACCTTTCGTACTTCTTTTATTAGACTCTGGTGTATAGAGATACAAGTTTACTTCTGTATCTTGTGACTTATGATGTTTCGATTTTTGGGAATACTGTGTATTACTACAGTGTTGGTTATTGTACATGCCGAGCAGCATTGTTACTAGTTATTTGGTTATCTGTTGTAGTTAGTTGTACACACTTGGCTTGACAAACCCTTTTTTTAGCAACTCCTCAAGCTATTCTTTCAACTCCTTCAGCTTTTCGGAGCATGCGGTATGGTGGAATAGAGATAGGCTTGGGTACCTGGCGCTAAATCAATACAAAAATCAATATCACGATCTGGTGGCGTGCCTGATAGATCAGAAAGAAACACATTGGAGAACTCCCGCACCACAGAAACTGAATCAGTCGTGGGAGTTTCTGCAGCACTATCTCGAACGTAAGCCAGATAAGCCAAATAATCCTTCTCGAAAATATGTCTAGCCTTCAAGAAATAAATAACCCGACTAGATATACTGATAGATGAACCCCTCCACTATAATCTGGAAAACTCTACCATCGTCAAGGTAACAGTCTTGGCGTGGCAATCAAGAACAACATGGTACATAGCCAACCAGTCTATGCCTCAAATACCTTAAAGTCGGTCATGTCGAGCAATAGAAGATCCGCTTTGGTCTCATAACCAAAGAAAGTCATAATACAGGACCGGTAAATCTAATCCACAACAACAGAATCACCTACTGGCATGGACACGTATACAGGAGCACCCAAGGACTCACGAGAAACACCAAAAAAATGAGCAAACAAAGATGAAACATATGAATACGTAGACCCTGGATCAAATAGTACCGAAGCATCCATAATGGAGACAGAAATAATACATGTGACCACGGTGTCTGAGGCTACTGTATCTTGTCTGACTGGAAAGACATAGAACCTAGCTTGTGCACCACTTGACTGACCTCTACCTCTAGGGTGAACCCTACCCACCTTCCCTTTGCCTCTAGCTGGCCAGGCAGCTGGTGCGGAAGCTAATACGGTGATCATGGGCTGATGGCCCTGCTGTACTGCCTTGCCCCGAAGCTTAGAGAAAAATCTCCTCACATGACCAAGCTCCCCACACTCATAGCAACCTCTTGGTCCAGAATATGACTGACCTTAAGTCTGACCCTGGGGACCTAAAGACCCATTGGAAGAATCCTGAATAGCCAGTGGACGGTAGGAGCTCTCTAAAATGGCGCTAAAATAGGGGCGCATTGGAGTAATTCGAGAAGGAGGAGGTGCTGAATACATGGGTGTGCTAGACTGGCCCTCAAAAACTGACATTTTTCCCCAAACGAAGCATTACTGAACCCTCTAGAATATCGAGGCCGGCGCCTGCTGACGAATGCCCTCGATCCTCCGAGCTATCTCCACAACCTGCTCGTAAGGAGTCCCCGTCTAAATCTCACGGACCATAGTGACCTGAATACCATAGTGCAAGCCCACAATAAACCTCCACACTCTCTCTCCATCACTGAGTAGTATCATAAGTGCATGGCGAGACAACTCAGAGAATCTCGCCTCATAATCGTTCATAGACTTTTGACCCTGCTGGAGCCACTCGAACCGGCCTTGTAACTCTTCCCTCTGAGAGGGTGGAATATATCTCTCCAGAAAGAGATATGTGAATTGGTCCTAAGTCAAGGGAGGAGAACCTGCTAGTCTGCTGAGAAGATAGGACTGTCACAATCTACAGGCCCTGCCCTCCAGGTGAAAGGTGGTAAAGTCCACCCCGTGGGACCCCAATACTCTCATGTTGTGCACAATGTCCTTGCAGTGATCAATAACGTCATAGGGTCCTCATGTCATTTGCTGCTAAAGATAGGAGGATGTATCCTGGTCCATCTATCCAATAGCTTATGTGGCTCGTCGTTCAAGGCTAGTCTGGGATCTGGTATAGCCGCTGACACTGGCTGAGTTTGAACCCGCGGTTAGTGCACCCAGGGTTTGATATACGGCAGCAGCATGCCCTACAGCCTGAGCGGTAGGGGTCTATGCTCCCCTTCCTTCCTGAGATGTGGTTGGGTCTGCTGGAAATAAACTAGCCTGCGTCATAGAGTCCATGAATCGTAGAATACGACCCATGACCTCCTGGAATCCTGGTGCGGACATGAAATCTGCTGGGGTCGGCTCAGCCGCAGGTACCTCGCCGTGCTCCTCAATAAGAGGATCCTCCACTGGATCCATTAGTGGCATGACAGGAGCAACTCTAGGACACCCTCGTCCTCTGGCTGGAGCTGGAGCTGGAGCTGGAACCCTCCCTCAGCCTCTGCCTGGCCTCTAGCAACAGGAGGAGTAGCACCTCCACCGCCGGGTACATCTACCGCATTCGTTCTCACCATCTGTGAGAGAATAAGAGAAAGATACTTAGCAAAACATCAACTTCACGATAGGAGATGAAGAAAGAGAAGTTTCCTAACAACCTATAGCCTCTCGAAGATAAGTACGGACATCTCTACACCGATCCGCAAGACTCTACAAGTCCCGCATGACTTGTGAGACCTATAAGAACCTATTTCTCTCATACCAACTTGTCACGATCCAATTCCTACTATAGGCAGTTATGGCGCCCAACGTCGCTGCTAGGCAAGTCAACGGTGAACTATCCATGAAATGTTTCAATTTAATCTTTCAAAAGTAATTGGTTTTATTTTACAAGAGAACGATTAATAGGTGATTGTAGTAATAAAAAACATAAAATAACTAAAGAGATAAAATAGTGGATTTAATACTCCCAAACCATATAATATCTACTAGAATATTCCCAAAACCCGGTGTCACAAGTGCATGAGAAAACTAGTAGAATATCAAAAATCTCATATACTATTGTCTGGACTAAGATAGATAGCAAAAATAAATAAAACAAGAAGAGACTTCGGGCGCTGCAGAACGGGCAAAGAGAGCATCTCACCACTAAGTCTTCGGGTAGCGGAGGTACGCGCATGTATGACCGCCAAATGCACGTGTCTCAGGTCCTGCATGATTAGTGTAGAAGTGTAGTGTGAGTACATAAACAACACATACCCAGTAAGTATCTAGTCTAACCTCGAAGAATTAGTGACGAGGGGTCGACATCAACACTTACTAAGGGTCGATAAATAAAGCGTAGAAATTATAAATAGGCGTGGAATACATCAGTAATAACGTAATAATGAACAATAAATAAGTGGTTCTTTAACTAGATATCAGTTAGGATCTCAAACTATCACATACTAACTTCAACAAATAAGAGCCATCAAGTAATTATAAATTCTCAATTTATGCAAGAAATATCAAGTACAATCGGACTCCGAGCAATATCACACATGATTTATGCCGAGGTCATACGATCCGATCCAGAATAGTGTGTACATTGCCGAGGGTCGACCGGCGCAAACAATAGATGCATCTATTATACTGTTGAGGCATTTGGCCCGATCCACAAGAAGAGAGAATACTATACGAACTACGATTAACAGCTACACATAAGAATAATACTCAATGACGGTATAATTTTCACCAACAGTCAAGTAACCTGCCAAAACTCAAAGTAGTAAAGCTCAGTCTTTACAAATCCTTATAAATTTTCAAATATAATTTAAGTTATTAACAAGCAAGTTGGGTACAAATAATATAACAAATACATGGTAGAATCCTAAAACTACCCGTACATAAGCATGATTTTTAGCTACATGCGGACTCTCATCACATCATGTGCACATAGCACCCACAATTATTAGCAAACAATCACTTAAAGCACTTATGGGGATAATTCCCCCTTACAAGGTTAGGCAAGAGAATTACCTCGTTTTCAAGTTCTCTTTTCTGTCCATAATTGACACTAAGATCTCAAATTGGTTCCACGCAATACGAAACTAACCAAATATTGTATAAATTTATCAATATATGCTGAAAAAGTCTATATTAAATATTAGAGTAATTACCCAACCCTAATTGACCGATTCTAAAAATTCACCCCTATGTCCGTGTGCCCGGATTCCGAAAATTTTTGCAAATAAAAGTTATCCATAATCTCATGATCCCAAATATATAATTCCTACTCAATTCTATAATAATTTTCGTGGTCTAATCCCATTTTTATCAAAACCCAGGATTTTCAACTAAACCCTAAAATTTCCATAATTTATATGTTAAAATCTACCTGGAATTTGTATATTTAACTCACATTACGTAGAAATTACTTATCTTACCATGATAGGTGAAAATTCCCTCTTAAAGATCTCCACAATCGACCACCTAAAGTGAAAAGGAGCCTAAGTCCCGATATAAATGCACCCTTCTGCAACCAGCGATTTTCGCTTCTACAGAAATTTCGCCTCTTCTGCGGCTCCACATCTGCAGAAATTACATCGTAGATGCATGATACACTCAAATTACACCTTAATAAATAGTGTAAAGAGGTCTATGTCAAATATAATAACCCAACTACGTTGGGGTCGAATCCCACAGGAAATAGGTGTGAAAAGATTACTTGAATAGTGTGAAACTTGACTTAAATCGTAATTCTATTTCATTAGCTAAAAAGAGTGTTGTAATTGTGTGTAGTAAAGAAGACCATAATATTGTGAGATTGTAATTAATTTGATTAACGAAACCAAGGTTGTGTCCCCTTCAATGGAATGTAATGCTATGGGTGTTTATATGATATATTTCTAATGGGAGGTTCTTTGATATGCAAATGATTTCTAGGTGACTACTCAATATTTTCCAATAGTTGAGTAATATTTTCCCTTTATGATTTTTCCAAATATAAAAGAGTTGCAATTAAGAATAACCAATTTATGCCAAATAGAATCCACTTATTCCTAAGTGATTCTATTAAACAAGGTTTAAAGCCTTGAGTTTTTGATATTTAATTCTACCAAACCCTAACCCACTTTTCCAAGTAAAGAAAGAATAAAATGGAATTTGTCAATGTTTGCAACCACCAACAATAAATGAAGCATGAGAAATGAATAAATATCAACCAACCA
>ML422830.1:0-18075 GCA_005239525.1 Nicotiana knightiana | reverse complement strand
TTCGACGTATTTGCATCCGTTTAGCCCCGTTTCCATTTCCAATTCACCTACACATAAAATAAACCCTATTAGGCACATACGACGTGTATTTTATCATTAAAGCACATAAAATGCAAGGTATATAATGCTTAAAATCATGAATTCTAGCCACTCATCACGGCCCATTGATCGCGTTCGCGTAGAACAAATCGAGCCTCTTTCCCCCAGGCCCACTTAACTCACTGCGTTCGCGTGTGCCTGCCCGCGTTCGCAAAGTGTCTCACCCCAGTGCGTCACGTTCGCGTCCAAGTCCACGCATTCGCATAGAACAAAAATGATCCCCAGCAAATTTACTCTTCGCGATCGCGTGAGAGACTTCGCGATCGCATAGAACAAAGCATCAGTGCACCAGAAACAGTTATGACAACAAACTTTTATAAGTTCAAAACATCTCGTAGCCTATCCAAAACTCACCCGAACCTTCGGGGCTCTAAAACAAACATGCACGCAAATATAAAAATATCATACGGACTTGCTCGTGCGATCAAATCACGAAACTAACATCTAAATCTATGAATTTAACCTCAAAACTCATGATTTTTCTCAAGAACACTTCAATTTCACTATTTCTCAACCGAACGTTTGAATCACGTAAAATCAACTCCGATTCTTACGGAATTTCACAGATAGGGCTTAAATATCATAAAAAACTTGTACGGGCTCCGGAACCAAAATACGGGCCCGATACCAATGAGTTCAAATATTAATTCATTTATTTATTTTCTTAAAAATCCAGCATAACAATTTTCTTCAAAAATTGATTTCTAAAGCTAGGGACTCGGAATTCAATTCCGAGCATACGCCCAAGTCCCATATTTCACTGCGGACCACCCAAGATCGTCGGAACACGGATCCGATTCCGTTCAGTAAAAATGTTGAACCAAGTCAACTAAAACCAAATTTTAAATTCCAAAAATTATTATTTCTCATATTTTCACATCAAAGCTTTCCGGTTTCACGCCTAGACTGCGCGCGCAAATTGAGGTAAATAAAATTAATATTTTTAAGGCTAATGTGCCTGGAATGGAGTCTTAATTCATAAGATGACCCTCTGGGTCATCACAATCTCCACCTCTAAAACAAATGTTCGTCCTCGAACGGACATAGAAAATTACCTGAACTGGAAAACAAGTGGGGATATCTATTCTACATGTCCGACTCGGGCTCCCAAGTAGCTGCCTCAATAGGTTGACCCCTCCACTGCACTCCAACTGAAGGGTAACTCTTTGATCTCAACTGACGAACCTGCTGTTTAACCAAAGAATTAGATTCTTTGACTAAAGTTATTTCTAGGATGAACACGGGTTACTGATAATCAAAGAAATAAGGAAAAATGAGTAATAGACAATATTGAAGAAATATAGAAAAGCAAAGTAGATTGTATTCGAGAATCAGATGCCTTTACAAGTTGTATTACCCTCCCTTATATAGGAGATTCCTTGATATAACGTACAACTCATGCTATGATTGCCCATTAATGACTAATTATGATATTAATGGGTCGTTACAAAGGATAATGGTAATTGGGGTACGGTTACATAACGTATGAGTAATCAATTGTAGGTCCTTGAATCTGCCCGTAGCTTTGTCCAGATTCATTCTAACCGTGTCTCTTCCCTGTCTTGATCAGGTTGAGTTTCCCATGGCTGATGAGCTCGAGGGTTTATTGAATCTTGCCTCTTTGTTCCGTACCTCTTCAAAGAATCATATCCAGCTGTCGCGTTCTCCTGTGTCCACATAACTGGCTGAGTTATCAATAGTTGGCTTACGTGTGAAATCTTTTTTACCAATATATATAGTCCCCCCAGTTACCATATATTTATCGATTAATATTTGGTAAGTGGATAATCATTTACGGCGAGAATATTTTGCCGCTGCTTTACCTCGAAACATTGTATCCTTCTCTGAACCATAGGTGTCGTTTGTCACTTCCATTTGATGCTCATACTACGTGTCCTTCTCGGATTGGTTCTGCATTTACTCGGCACCTTTTAGGTCTTTTTGTGGTTGTGTCAGTCCCAAAGTGACACCTTCAATTATGACTTTTCATCATTATTTTTCTTTTTTTCCATGTTTGACGGTTGTCCTCAAGTATAAATACCTTTCTTCTTTTCTTTGCTTCCACGAAACACTTTCTAACTTTGTCTTTTGTAAAGAACTTTATTCTTTCCTTTGTAAGCATGTCTTCTTCAAATCAACCTCAGGGAGTAATAGATATTGAAAATTTAATGCCATCTTCTGCTCTGACTAGGAGTCGGAGGGGTGGTAGACTTAGGAGTCTAGGATCCACTCCTTCGAAAGGCTCCTCTTCTTCTCAGATAGTTCCCCCTCCTTTCGCTAGGTCTCTAGTTTCTCCGAGGTTTAGGGCTTCTCGGTCTTTGTCTAGAGGCAGAGGTGAACGCCTTCGTGAACCTGGAGTTGATGAAATTTTTCCTGTTGAGTTTGTCTTTGCCAGAGATAATAAAGTTCTTGTAGACCAATCTTCTTCCCTTGAGAGTGTCGAAAGGTATCCAACCCTTATAACTGAGGGTCAGATTTCCCTTGTTCGTAGGGAGTGTTTTTGGAGGCCTGATTTCCCTATCTACATTCCGAATAGTAATCAAAGAATAACGTCTTACAAGACGGGATATTATTTTATTTATACGTACCCTTTTACTCTAGGGTTTAGACCTCCCATTGACCCAGTCATAATTGAATTTTGCCATTTCTTCAATATTTGCTTAGGACAAGTTGGTCCGCTTGTGTGGAGAGTTGTTGCATGTCTTAGGAGTTTAGCTTTTTTAGCCTCGGTTCCTTTTACTTTCAACCATCTTATTCAGCTCTACTCTTCTACCTTGTTTTATGAAGGAGTTTTTACTCTGACTACTAGGAGCAAAAGAGTGCTGGTAACCCCTGGAGATGATAAGGATAGGGGTTGGTACCTCCGGTATGTTGCTATACCCACTGTTGGTTTAGTGGGTGAAGAAAATCTTCCCTTCCCTGAGAAGTGGAATCGTGCACATGAGTATGCTTTAGCTCACATCTATTTACTTTTCCTCATTCTGACTTGAGATGTTTTACTAACACCGTATATGTTTTTTCTTCTCTCAGAAATCATGGATACTGTTGAGAATGTCTTCGGTATCCGTGATTGGGTAGAAAAATTGTTGTCCTTTGCTCCTTTAGAAGAGAGATCTTGGAAGTACCTCGCTGGGAGGTATGGTTGGCATGTAAAGACTCACGGTAAGTGAAGCTTTTGTTCTTGCTTCTTCCCTTACTCGAGTCTCTTCTTTATTTGTCACTTAACTTTTTCCCTTTTGATAGGGTTCTCTTCTCGTGGGGTGTCTGCTTCATCTATCCTGAAGATGTTTTTGGCTCAGGACCAAGAGATTATATTGTTGGTTCGTCTTCCTTGAAAAGGAAGATTGGTGAGTCTCGTTCCGTAGAAGAAGAAGAAGAAGAAGAAGAAGAAGAAGAGGGTGCTTTAGTACACAGGTCACGGAGAAGAAGGGTGGTTTCAGATGATGAGTTTACACCCATGACCTTTCCTTCTATGTCTGTGGTTGAGCCCTCTACTTTTGAATATGTTTCACATTCCCCCATTCATAAGTCTGTAGATTAACTGTTCCATGAAGGTTTTGACCTTGCTCCTGACGATGTCCCTTTGGCCGCTGTCTTTCCTGCTTCTTTAAGAGAAGTTGTCTCATCTGCTCCTTTGGCTATTACGGCTTATGTTGTTGCTTTGACTGTGGCTTCCTCAACTCTTCAAACCTCCGTGCCTTCTGCTTTGCCCGTGGCTTCTCCAGCTCCTCAACCCTCCGTGCCTGTTGCTACTTCATCTCTGCCTACTTCCATGCCTTCCGCTAGGGAAGTAGGGTCTTCCAGCAGAGAGATGCGGCAGGTGTTAATAGAGGTTCCAGCTGAGGGGAATCTTTTCAAGAAAATGGGTGATCTCTAAGTGTGGCTCAAGCCTTTGATAGGTCCCACTGNTTGAAGGTATGATGCAGGTTATCATCTTTCATTTTCGTATATGAAATTTATCATATCTGATTGGTTTATTTCTTGTAGATTAATCTTATAGGCATGGATCTTATGAAGAGGATCTCAAATACGGATCAAGAGACAAAAGAGTTGCAGGACGATGCTGATAATTGGAAAGCATAGTATGATAGCCTAAGGATTGACATGGATGCCTTAGAAGAGGAAAGGAGTACCTTGAAGCGGCAGATGAGGCTCATGGCGGCAGAACTGGCAGTAGAGAAGGCTTCTTCCAGTTAGGATGATAAATACAAGAGTGTTATGGAGTCCTCATTTGCTGAGCAGCTGTCCCGCGCCTCAGAGGAGATTAGATACTTGAAAAACTTGTTGGGGCAGAAGGAGAATACTCAGGCGAGCTCGTGCAATCACTCACTCGTACTCAAGAGGACCTTCGTAATGCTTTAGATAAAGATCATNAGAAGGAGGAATACTCAGGCGAGCTCGTGCAATCACTCACTCGTACTCAAGAGGACCTTCGTAATGCTTTAGATAAAGATCATACTCTGGATGAGTCGATTGTACCGTTAAGGGCCGCCCATGAAGCTGCTGAAGCGGAGAAGGACGGATTGAGAGCTGAGCTTCATGTATGGGCAAGGGATTATGAAGATCTTGAAGAGGTGGCTGCTGTTGATGTGAGCTGGGCATATATAAATTCTCGCCTTGACACATTGACATAAATGAATCAAGAGGGTTTCGACCTTAGTGTTGAATAGCTAAAACTAAGGAAGCCATGGAGAAGGCTCAACAAGGTCATAACCTCTCTTCACCTGATGGTGATACTCCAGCTACTCGTGTCTGTTCATCCCTAGTTGCTCCTGCTCCTTCTGCCAGTGAAGTCAACCCCCCTCCTGAAGAAGTTTAGTTGGTTCACCCTTTTTTTTTTATCTTTGTCTCAATTGGTGATTACCTCCAGTCCCATTAGAGGTAAATTTGGATCTCTTTAAAGTCCCCAAATGACAACTTAGGGTCACCTCAATGTATAAAAATTCTATACGGCTAAGTATAAGTTAATACTTAGTTTTTACTTAGCCGTTTTAATATATTAATGTTAGTATGACTTTTGTTGAGTTTCTGTTTCACTCTTTAAGTCTTTTGCATGCTTTATCTTTCGAGGTTTTTGTTTTTACCTCTGAATTTATGCGTGAGGATGTTGTAATCACTCGTACCTTTTCATAGTAGGGACGGTGTTTGTGAGCCTTTTTGTAGTAGCCTTCACTTATGAAAGAGGGCCCTTTATGATTGTCATGAAGAAGACGTCGCAACTTCATGATAATGCAATAGAGTGATAGGAATTTTACACATGTTTAAGAATGTTTCCAAGGAAAGTTTTTTGTTTGAACTTCCACGACATTTTACATGTGTTTGATTATCGTCTAAAACTCATGTTGCAACTGTTTCTGTTTAACAGATTTGATATACACTTGTATTTCGTAACTATTTTTCATAGGTAACAGTTTTCAATATTAATACAAGGGAACAACTTTTTTTCACTAGTAACAGTTTTTATAAAGATTGGGGTTTCTACCCGCAACTATTTTGTTGGAAACAGTTTTCTAATAAGTACGAGGGAAATGTTTTCTTATTCGTAACTGTTTTATTTGATAACAGTTTTCTATTTTTAATCATAACAGTTTTTGAATGAGTACACTGATGATGATCTTTTACCCCTAACTGTTTTTGTTACAACAGTTTTGAATAAGTATAAAGATGTACATTTCTTCCTCGTGACTAATATTTTGCCTTTCAACCTGAACATGTTCGAAGGTTTTTTGCATTTTTGCATTAGGCTTTGTATTTGGATGACTCTTTTTGATCTCTTTCGATTCTGCTCGTATCACTTGTCTCATTGGGTAGATGAGTATTCAGGCTCGAGCTTTTGACTTTCTGATAGTCTTCTTTACTTCGTCTTAGCCTTCCATACTGTATAGTCCCCCAAGTGTTTGAGCTTTGAAGAATGAGATCTTGAGCACTTGATTATTCCTTCCTTGTGGTCCTTTACCTGGAAAGGAAAAACATTCCGGACTCGAAGGTATATAGTTTTTTAGATGATGACTGCTTAAACCTTTAAAACGTCCATCAGAAAGTGTAACCCTAGACCGGGAATTGTGTTATTTCGTCGCGTCTTTGCAGGTCTAATATCATCATCTGGTGATGGGTTAGCATTATGCCTATCATCTTAAAAAGTTAGTAAAATTTTTAAATGTTCAAAATAAAATCGAACATGTGATACCTGACCAGGGGTATTTATTTTCCTTAGAAGTAATACTTCTTTAGGTGGATGGCGTTCCAGCTTGTTGGTAGACTCTGACGTCCATAGCTTCCAACTCATAGGCGCCCTTCCCAGCTATGCCTCGGATTTTGTAAGGTCCTTCCCAGTTTGGTTTAGCTTTCCTGCTCCTGCTTCTTTCGTTGATTGAAAGACTTTTTTGAGGACGAAGTCCCCAATCTTGAAGTACCTGAGATGAGCTTTACGGTTGTAATAACGCTCTATGATTTATTCTTGAGTTTCCATCTGTATCAGTGCTGCTTCTCTCCGTGGTTTGAGCAGGTCCAGATTGGTCCTCAATTCGTCGTCGTTTGCTTCCTCCATGGTTGTTGAGAACCTTATGCTTGGTTCGCC
Source organism: Nicotiana knightiana (assembly GCA_005239525.1). Taxonomy (NCBI): domain Eukaryota; kingdom Viridiplantae; phylum Streptophyta; class Magnoliopsida; order Solanales; family Solanaceae; genus Nicotiana; species Nicotiana knightiana. The sequence continues at coordinate 11,399 of ML422830.1, read as the reverse complement.
AATCTCCACAGGTATTAAGGCTTCTGAGCCATAGACAAGTGCGAACGGGGTTTCTCTCGTGGTTGTTTTTGAAGTTGTTTTGTATGCCCATAGTACCGCTGGTAACTCATCAGGCCAGTTTCCTTTGGCTTTATCCAGCCGCTTCTTTAGATTGTTGATGATGACCTTATTCGTTGACTCAGCTTTACCATTAGCCACGGGGTGGTATGGCGTTGAAGTGATCCGTTTGATTTTCCAGCTTTCAAAGAATTCTGTGATTTGCGAGCATATGAATTGTGGGCCATTATCTCACACAATCTCCTTTGGTATCCCAAAGCGTCATATTATGTTTCTCCATAAGAAGCTTTTAACTTCTTTTTCTCGCACTTATTTGAAGGCTTCTACCTCTACCCATTTTGTAAAATAATCGGTTAGCATGAGCAAAAACCGTACCTGTCCTTTAGCTGTGGGAAGAGGTCCCACTATGTCCATCCCCCATTTCATGAAAGGCCATCGGGATATTATTGGATGCAATAATTCCGCTGGTCGATGCATGTTATTGGCAAACCTTTGGCACCTGTCGCATTTGGATACGAAGTTCTCGGCTTCTTCTTCCATCTTAGGACAATAATATCCAGATCTGATTAGGGTTTTCACTAAGGATCATTCCCCTGAGTGATTTCCACAATGTCCATCGTGGAATTCTTTCATCATAAATTCCGTTTGGTTAGATCCGAGGCATCTAGCTAGGGGTCCTCCGAACATCTTGCGATAAAGCGAGTTGCGAATAAGGCAGTACCGTGCAGCTTTGCGGCGAAGTGCTTGAGCTGCTTTCCTGTCTTCAGGTACGGTGCCATTCTACAAGAAAATAAGAATTTCGTTTCTCCAGTCCCAGGTTAAGTTATTGAAAGTTACCTCATTCTTGTCCTGGTCGATCATTGAGTGAAATAGTTGGACGACAATTGCATTGTCTTTGTTTGTTACTTCCGTGACTGCTGCGAGGTTAGCTAATGCATCTTCTTCTGCATTTTCCTCTCTAGGTATTTACATTACCTTCCATGTTTTGAATTGTCTCACGAGCTCTCGTGCTTTTTCAAGATACTGTTGCATTCGAGTCTCTCGAGCGACGTAAGTCTCCTGTATCTAATTTACTACCAGTTGGGAGTCGTTGTTGATCACGATTTGCTTGATTGATAGCTCCCGTGCAAGTTCAAGCCGTGCAATAACAGCTTCGTACTCTGCTTCATTGTTAGTTATAGGATAACACTTGATAGCTTGTCGTGTCTTTTCACCCGTGGGTGATATTAAGACTATGCCTAAGCCGGAACCTTTTATATTTGAGGAGCCATCAATGAATAGGGTCCATAGGCCCGGATTAGCACCGTTAAGAAGTTGTAACTCTTGTTCTACTTCAGGGACAATGTTATTACTAAAGTCAGCAACAAAATCAGCTAGTATTTGAGACTTAATTGCAGTCCTAGGCTGATAGATTATTTCATGCTCACTTAATTCTATGGCCCACTTGGCTAATCTTCCTGACAACTCCTGTTTATGCAGAATATTTCTTAAAGGATATGAAGTTGCAACGGTGATTGGTTGACATTGAAAATATGGTCGTAATTTTCTAGATGCCATTATTAAAGCTAAGGCTAACTTTTCCAGATGTTGATATCTAGTCTCAGCATCTAGCAAAGTTTTACTTACATAATAGATAGGTGATTGCTTACCTTTTTCTTCTCTTACCAGTACTGCACTTACAGCAATTTCTGAAACAGGTAGATGTACAATCTTTCCCCTTCTTTTGGCTTTGAAAGCAGCGGTGATTTTGATAGATAAATCTTCAGATTCTTGATTACTGACATTCTTCAGTCCATTCGAACTGATTCTGCTTTTTGAGAACTGAGAAGAATTTAAAACTTTTTTCGAAAGACTTAGAAATAAATCTTCCCAAAGCTGCTATTACCCATGTTAGTCTTTGAACTTCTTTTTTATTTGTTAAAATATCAGGTATTTCTTCTATAGCTTTAATTTGAGCGGGGTTTACCTTTATTCCTCTGTTCGATACAAGGAACCCCAAAAATTTACCTGATTAGACTCCAAAGCGCATTTTTTTGGATTTAGCTTCATATTATACCTGCGTAAAATATCAAAAGTAGTAGAGAGATGATAGAAATGGTCTTCTGCTTGTGTTGATTTGACCAACATATCATCAATATAGACTTCCATCGCCTTTCCAAGATGTTCTTGGAACATTTTAATCACTAACTTTTGATAGGTGGCTCCAGCATTTTTCAAGCCAAAAGGCATAACTTTATAACAGTAAGTCCCCTTGTTTGTAATAAAGGAGGTTTTTTCCTCATCTATATGTGGTAATGCGAATGAATCTATGGGGCATGCTTTATTTAAGTCAGTATAATCTACACATACTCTCCACTTGCCATTCTTTTTAGATTCTACCACGGTGTTAGCTAGCCAGTTAGGGTACGTTACCTCTCGTATCGAACCAATCTTCATGAGTTTCTGTACCTCTTCGTCAATCACTTGGTTCTTGATTGGCCCTTGCTTTCTTTTCTTCTGCTTAACAGGTACGAAGGATGGATCTTCATTTAGTTTATGAGTCATCACTTCTAGTGGGATACCTGTCATATCTGAGTGGGACCACGCAAAGCAGTCTGCATTAGCCTTTAAATAATCAATTAACTTACCTCTTCGACTAGGGCCCAGCCTCGTGCCTATATACACTTTCTGTTCAGGCTTTTGTTTAGACAATGGAACAGCTTCGAGCTCTTCCGTAGTTGTTTTGATGTGCTCATATTCCTCCGGTTCATGAATGACGTCCGGTCTGGAATCTGCATCTGTGTGGTCTAATTCACCTTCCGTGGTAACTTGATTCACCTTCTCATAAGTATTTTCTTTCGTACATGTTTCAGCAATAATACCTCCCGTACCTGTGTGGGTAGTAATTTCTTCCATGCCTGTTTGGGCAGCATTACCTGCTTTGGAGATTCCCTTATCTTTTGATTCTTCCATCTCTACTTTTTTGTTGTATTGTACCATAGAATTTATATTTCTTGCGGTTTGCTGATCGCCTCTACTTTGATAAATCCCCTATTCAGAGGGGAATTTAATTACTTGATGCAAGGTGGAGGGTGTTGCTTTCATGTCGTGGATCCATGGCCTTCCCACGATTACGTTATAAGCCATGTCAGTATCGATGACTTGGAACCTGGTACTTTTGATCACCCCCCCCCTCCAGCATAAGTGCTAACTTTTGTTATAATCGTAGAGTTATCAAACCCTGATATGGCTCGTGCCCTTGGGATTACTTGATTCCCCAATAGCATTTCTTCCACGACAAAATGATATTGACTGAACTGCCTGGATCACTCAACACCCTTTTTACGTTAGTGTCATGAATAAGTAAAGATATTACCAGAGCATCGTTGTGAGGAAGTATTAATCCGCTGATATCTGTATCATCGAAGGTTATATCGTCCTCTTTCATATTTTCACGAACCCATTTTCCATGTGTAATTGTGAACTTCGTGGGCGTTTTGCAGACCACTCCGTTTACTTCTTCACCTCCATGTATCACGTTGACGGTTCGTTTTGGAGAAGGAGGCGTTGGGGCTCCTGCCTGTTCCTCATATATGCCTGTTTACCTTTATCACTAAACAATTCTGTTAAATAGCCCTGTTTCAATAAATTTTCTACTTCACCTTGTAAAAATCTGCAATCCGCAGTTTTGTGCCCATGATCGTTATGGAATTCACACCAGTGATCTGGGTTCCTTCTATTTGGATTTGATCGCATCTCTTTGGGCCACTTAACCTTGTCTCCCATGTTCCTCAATATTGAGACAAGTTCAGTAGTACTTACATTAAAGGTATGATCCCCAATTCGGGTATTACCTCTACGTCTCTTCCTGGTGGTCTATAGTCTGACCTAGTGTTTTCGAACCTGGGACGAATAACACGTCCCGAGGGTCCTAAGTAAGGATTGTACCTGTTTTTACCTAATCTTCTGTCTGATTCAGGGCGTCTGGATCTGGAATGATCTTCATATTTTGAACGAGCAATGATATCTTCTTCTATTCTGAGTTTAGTACTATACTTGTTATATACATTGTTCCATGTTGTAGCGGGGAATTCTCTTAGACTTTCCTTAAGTCGTCTCATAGCTTCTGAGCTTTTATCATTTAGGTTGCTTGCAAATGCCATGGCTGCCCAATTATCAGTCACCCTGGGTAATTGCATTCTTTCTCGTTGAAACCTATCTACAAACTCACGGAGTAGTTCCGTGTCTCCTTGTTTTATTTTGAATATGTCTTCCATTCTTTTCCCAACTTTTTGTGCACCAGAGTGTGCTTTTATAAATGAATCTGCAAGCTCAGCAAAAGTGTCAATAGAATTTTCAGGGAGAAGAGAATACCAGGTTAGGGCTCCTTTGGTAAGTCTTTCCCCAAATTTTTTGACAAGGACTGATTCAATCTCGTGTTTTGTTAAGTCGTTGCCTTTTACTCCGGTAGTGAAAGCAGTCACATGATCACGTGGCTCAGTTGTTCCATCATATTTGGGAACGTCAGGCATTTAAAACTTCTTGGGTATAGGCAAGGGTGCCGCACTTAGCTTCCAAGGTTGTTGAGAATACCTATCAATATCAATTCCTTTTATAATAGGCGGTACTCCAGGAATTTGCTCGATGCGATCGTTCTGCTCCTTCATCTGTTTCTGCATGGTTAGCAATAAATTTTGTAATTCAGAGTTATTAGATATACCTGGTCTCGCTTCGAGTGATTCATTAGGAGTATCTCCCCTTCCTGAATTTTCCAACCCAGATTGAGGATTTTCCATGATGATGGTATTATTGGGGGGTGGTGTCGGTGGTGCAGTTAACGCTGCCGGTAATCCCCTCGCGAATTCTTGCAAAACATGGCTCACATACTCTGCAATCATTTGCTTTACTTGATCTTGTTCCACCATTTGATCATTATTATCATTGTTGTTATTGGATCTTTCTGGGGATTGTTCCCTTGAACCACGTGGGGTTCTTGAAGCTGATGGAACTGAGGTTCCATTCCTTTGCTGGCTGTTGTCATTGGAGTTTGACATAGTTCAGAGGATATCGCTTGAAATTGAAAAGCAAACAAACATTATCAGATTCCCGGTAACGGAACCAATTTGTTTAATCAAAGAATTAGATCCTTTGACTAAAGCTATTTCTAGGATGAACACGGATTACTGATAATCAAAGAAATAGAGAAAAACGAGTAATAAGTAGATTGTATTCGAGAATCAGATGCCTTTACAAGTTGTATCCCCCTCCCTTATATAGGAGATTCCTTGATATAACGTACAACTCTTGCTATGATTGCCCATTAATGACTAATTATGACATTAATGGGGCGTTACAAAGAATAACGGTAATTGGGGTACGGTTACCTAACGTACGAATAATCAATTGTGGGTCCTTGAATCTGCCCGTAGCTTTTTCCAGATTCATTCTGCCCGTTTCTCTTCCCTGTCTTGATCAGGTTGAGTTTTCCGTGGCTGATGAGCTCGAGGGTTTATTGAATCGTGCCTCTTTGTTCCTTACCTCTTCAAAGAATCATATCCAGCTATCTCGTTCTCCTGTGTCCACATAACTGGCTGAGTTGTCAAGAGTTGGCTTACGTGTGAAACTTTTTTTACCAATACACCTGCCGGTCTAGAATGGCTACCGGCTCCTCCTCATAAGTCAAATCTTTGTCCAATTGGACAGAGCTGAAATCTAACACGTGGGACGGGTCACCATGATATTTCCGGAGCATAGATACATGAAATACCAGATGAACTGAGGATAACCCTGGAGGCAACGCAAGTCTATAAGCTACCTCCCCCACTCTATCAAGAATCTCAAATGGTCCGATATACCTAGGGCTCAACTTGCCCTTCTTCCCAAATCTCATGATACCCTTCATGGGCGATACCCGAAGTAATACTCTCTCTCCAACCATGAATGCCACATCCCAAACCTTACGATTGGCGTAACTCTTTTTCCTAGACTGAGCTGCACGAAGTCGATCCTGTATAATCTTGACTTTATCTAAGGCCTCTTAAACTAAGTTTGTACCCAATAACCGAGCCTCTCCCAGCTCAAACCACCCAATTGACGATCTACACCATTTACCATATAATACCTCATGGGGAGCCATCTGAATGCTCGACTGATAACTATTATTGTAGGCAAACTGCGCTAACGGAAAGAATTGATCCCAAGAACCTCTAAAGTCAATAACACAAGCGCGAAGCATATCCTCTAGAATCTGAATAGTACGCTCGGACTGCCCGTCCGTCTGAGGATGAAATGTTGTGCTCAACTCAACTTGGGTAACCAAATCTTGCTGAACCGCTCTCCAAAAGTGCGAGGTAAACTGCATACCTCGATAAGAAATGATAGACACGGGCACACCGTGAAGTCAAACAATCTCTCGAACATATATCTTTGTCAACCGCTCCGAAGTGTAAGTACTTGCCACTAGAATGAAATGTGCTGATTTAGTCAACCTATCCACAATAACTCAAATGACGTCAAACTTGCTCTAAGTCCGTGGGAGTCCAACAACAAAGTCCATAGTGATACGCTCCCACTTCCACTCAGGAATCTCTATCTGCTGAAGTAAACTATCGGGTCTCTGATGCTCATATTTCACATGTTGACAATTCAAACAATGAGCCACATAAGCAACAATATCCTTTTTCATCCTTCACCACCAGTAGTGCTGCCGCAGGTCCTGGTACATCTTGGCAGCACCCGGGTGAATAGAATACTTAGAACTGTGAGCTTCTTCAAGAATCAAACCACGAAGGCCATCAACATTAGGCACACATATACGACCTTGCATCCTCAAAACACCATCATCTCCAACTGTAACCTTCTTGGCACCATCGTGCCGAACGGTGTCCCTAAGGACCATCAAGTGCGGGTCATCATCCTGCCGATTTCTCATACGCTCGAGTAAGGAAGATCGAGCAACTGTACAAGCTAGAACATGGTTAGGCGAAATATCCAACCACACGAACTGATTAGCCAACGTCTGAATATCTTAAGCTAATGATCTCTCACCAACCGGAATACATGCAAGGTTGCCCATACTTAGTACTTTCCTGCTCAATGCATCATCCACCACATTGGCCTTTCCTGGATGATACAATATAGTGACGTCGTAATCTTTCAATAACTCTAGACATCTCCTCTGTCTCAAATTAAGATCATTTTGCTTGAACAAGTCTGGAGGCTACGATGATCCGTGTAAACCTCAAATGGCATGCCATAAAGATAGTGCCTCCATATTTTCAACACATGAACAATGGCTGCCAACTCTATCTCATGGACAGGATAATTCTTCTCATGAATCTTTAACTGCCGAGACGCATATGCTATCACACTGCTAGCCTGCATCAATACTGCTCCAACCCAACACGAGAAGCATCACAATATACTGTGAAAGGTCCTGAACCTGATGGTAAAACCAATACCGACACTAAATTCAAGGCTTTCTTGAGCTTCTGGAAGCTCGCCTCACACTCATCCGACCATCTAAATGGGGCACCTTTCTGAGTCAATCTCGTCATCGGGGCTGTTATAGACGAGAACCCCTCCATAAAATGACAGTAGTATCCTGCCAAACCCAATAAGCTCCTGATTTCCGTGGCTGAAGTGGGTCTAGGCCAGTTCTTGACTGCCTCTATCTTCTTAGAGTCTACTTAAATACCCTCTGCTGATATGACGTGACCCAAGAAAGCTACTGAATCTAACCAGAATTCACACTTTGAAAATTTTGCGTACAACTGATTATCCCTCAAAGTCTGGAGTGTTATACGAAGGTGCTGCTCATGCTCCTCCCCACTGTGGGAGTATATAAGAATATCATCAATGAACACAATTACGAAGGAATCCAGATAAGGCTTGAAAACTCGATTCATCAAATCCATAAAGGCTGATGGGGCAGTAGTCAACCCAAAAGACATCACCAAAAATTCATAGTGCCCATACCTTGTCCGAAAGGATGTTTTAGGAACATCGGACGCCCTAATCTTCAACTGATGGTAGCCCAATCTCATATCAATTTTCGAAAAAACACTAGCACCCAGAAGCTGATCAAATAAATCATCAATTCTCGGCAATGGATACTTATTTTTTATAGTAACCTTATTCAATTGCCGGTAATCTATACACATTCGCATCGATCCATCATTCTTCTTTACGAGCAAAATTGGTGCACCCCAGGGCGAGACACTAGGCCTGACGAAACCTTTATCAAGCAGGTCTTGCAACTGTTCTTTCAATTCTTTCAATTCTGGTGGGGCCATCCGGTATGGAGGAATAGAAATGGGCTGAGTGCCCGGAGCAACATCAATACAAAAATCGATATCCTTGCCGGGTGGCATCCCCGACAAGTCTGCAGGAAACACTTAGAGAAACTTCCGAACAATAGGCACTGACTCTATTGAAGAAACCTCGGCATCAGAATCACGGATATAAGCCAAATAACCCAAACATCCCTTCTCAACCATGCGACGAGCCTTGGCATAAGAAATCACTCTGCTGGGAGAATGACCAGGAGTTCCTTTCCATTCTAACTGAGGCAATCCCGGCAAAGCTAAAGTAACAGTACTGGCGTGAAAGTCCAAGATGGCATAATAAGGTGACAACCAATCCATGCCCAATATGACATCGAAATTGACCATGTCAAGAAGCAACAGGTCTACACTAGTTTCAAGACCCTCAATAATGACTACACACGAACAATATACATGATTTACAACAATAGCATCCCCCACCAGCGTAGACACATAAACATGGACACTCAAAGAATCACGGGGTACAACCAAATATGAGGCAAAATAGGATGACACATAAGAATAAGTAGACGCCGGATCAAACAAAACTGAAGCATCTTTATTACAAACGGAAATGGTACCTGTGATAACTGCATCAGAGGACTCCGCCTCGGGTCTGGATGGAAATGCATATAATTGGGGCTGGGCCCCACCACCCTAAATTACGTCATCGGGAGAACCCCTGACAGGTGGTCCTCCACCTCTAATGGGTTGGCCGCCACCTCTAACGGGTTGGCCGCCACCTCTGGCGGGCTGGCCTCCACCTCTAGCATGCTGACATCCACCTCTAACATTCTGACCTCTACCTCTGGCTACCTGACCCCTACCCCTGGCTGGCTGGACAGGTGGTGCTGCAGCTAGTACCGGAACTATAGCACGAGAATTCTGGTACTGAGGCTGATTACCCAAAAATTTTGGACAAGATCTCTGAATGTGCCCATACTCACCACACTCATAACACCCATCCTGATACTAAGGTTGAACCTGATGAACCGAGTAACCACGATAATAACTCTAAATAGGAGGTGCTCTGATAGGGGCTGACTGATCAGAATAAGGCAAGTGAGAGCCACGACCACCTGAGGCACCATGGGACGTCTGAAGTGCTGAATTAAATGGCCTGGAAGAATGGCCTCTACCCTGAGTATCTCCGCCTCCAGACGAGGCACCGCTAAATCTACCGGAATGGCGAGGTCTCTTGTCTGACCCTTAACCTCCCATCCCGAGAACCGTCTCAACTCTCCTGGCCACATTCGCCGCATCCTGAAATAAAATCGCAGTCCCTGTCTCATTAGACATCTGCAACTTGATGGGTTGGGGAAGGCCCCCAATAAATCTCCTAACCCTCTCTCTCTCCCTGTGGGCAATAAAAGAATAGCATGCCGAGCCAAATCCACAAAACAATTCTCATACTGGGTAACTATCATGCCGCCCTGCTGAAGATGCTCAAACTGACGACGCTTCTTTTCTCTGGTAGTGATAGGAAAACATTTCTCCAAAAAGAGGTGAGAAAACTAATCCCAAGTCAGAGCAGGTGACCCAGCTGGTCTAGTCAACAAATAATCCCTCCACCATTTCTTGGTGGAACCAGTCATCTGAAACACGGCGAAGTCGACCCCATTGGTCTCCAAAATACCCATATTACGAAGAACCTCATGACAGATGTCCAGATATTCCTTGAGGATTCTCTTAAGTAGAACCACTGAAGTGAACAGGGAAAATCTTGATGAACCTGTCCAATCTTCACAAAGCATCGGAAGTCATAGTTGCCCCCTCAGCAATCGGGGCTGCAGCAACTGTCTGAACTACCCCAACTGGGTTGGCTGCTGGGATCTGGATCTGAGGAGTAGTCTGATCAGGAGTGTGGGTAATATAAGTCTGGACCCTTCCCCCAGCCTGAGATGCGGCTGCTGCAACAGGGAGTGCACCAGTCTGGGATACACTCTCCATAAGGCCCACTAATCGGACCAAAGCATCCTGATGCATCGGGGTAGCAATAAACCCCTCTGGGACCTGAGCTAGTTCAGCTGGAACGGTCTGAACTGGAGCCCCCTCCCCCCGCCGTCAATCTCAATCTGGGGCTCCGCAGCTAGAGCTGATGTCTGAGCAGTAGGATGTGTCCTGCCCCTGCCTCGGCCCCTGACGTGGCCTCGGCCTCTGCCCCTAATAAGAGTTGATGTTGCTGGAAGACCGGAATGTTGGTCAGGGAAGAAGAAGCACGTGTTCTCGCCATCTGCGAGAGAGTAGAAGAGTTCAATCAGTATTTGAGATACCAAGAATCGCACGACAGAGTAGAAATAAAAACTGAGTTTGTTCCTAACTTCATAGCCTCTGAGAGATAAGTACAGACGTCTTTGTACCGATCCATCATAAGCTTGTTCGTGAATTGTGAGACCTATGCAACCTAGTGCTCTGATACCAACTTGTCACGACCCAAATTCCCAACTCACGGGATCGTGATGGAGCCTAACACCACACTTGCTAGGCAAACCAATGTTAGAACTTGATTAGCCATTTTCCTTTGAATATTTACTTAAACACAATGAAACAATTTAAAATAAACTAAATCTAATAATTTCCAATAAATGTAATTAGGAATAATATTCAATATGATGAAACGAACCACGAACTAAAACCAACTATATAACTACCTACGGTCTGATGTCACAATTCACGAACTACTAAATATTACTACAAATAATGGGCTGAAAGAATTATATATCTGTTTTTGAATGTAATAAAATAGTGTCTATAAAATTAAGAGAAGACTCCAGGAATCTGCGGACGCCAGCAGATCTACCTCGTGTCTCCGAACGATGATGTCAGCTACTAAAATCTCCTAACTCAGGCTGGTACCTAGATCTGCACAAAAGAGTGTAGTATCAGTACAACCGACCCCATGTACTGAGTAAGTGTCGAGCCTAACCTCGACGAAGTAGTGACGAGGCTACGGCGGGGCATTAACAATATGACCTATGAACAATATATAATAAAGCAAGAAGGAAATAATAATAATAATAATAATAATAATAATAATAA
>ML422826.1:7150-109835 GCA_005239525.1 Nicotiana knightiana | reverse complement strand
AACTCGATTTCTGGCCGACTGGGGACCCTGGCGTTTCAGCCCAAATGCCTGGCTAAGGCCAGGAAGCCCCTAGCGTTTGGGCTCTAACGCCTGGCTAACGCCAGGCAGCCCCAGGCGTTTGGGCTCTAACGCCTGGCTAAGGCCAGGCTGGGTCAGGCTGTTTGGCTCCGACGCCCGGCTATCGCCCTGGTGTCCCCTTTCGCGTATTTTCCGACGTATTTGCATCCGTTTAGCCTCGTTTCCATTTCCAATTCACCTACACATAAAATAAACCCCATTAGGCACATAGGACGTGTATTTTATCATTAAAGCTCATAAAATTCAAGGTATATAATGCTTAAAATCATGAATTCTCGCCACTCATCATGCGACTTTGGTGCCGCAGGTACGAGAGTTGAATAGCTTGGATAGGAGCACAGATGCGATGCAATTTTCGCACCTGCGAAGTCGCAGATGCGGATAGTGGGGCGCAGGTGCGAGTTTTGTCTGGGGCTGAGTATGCCGCAGGTGCAGATGTTTTGGCACACCTGCGGAAGCGTATGTGCGAGGTATGGATCGCAGGTGCGAGCATCGGTCTGAGGCAGTGTATGTTTTATAACCGAGCACTTGGCTTATTTCCTCCCATTTTCTTTTGTTGTGGGCGATTTGGAGGAGCTTCAAGAGAGGTTTTTTCATCAAGGATCGCAAGGTAAGTAATTTTCTTCATGTTTTTAAGTTAAATACAAGTTATATGCATGGATTAGGCTAGGAAAATTGAGATTTTGGAGGAAAGACCTAGAAAATGGTAATTTGGAGTTTTAGCCATGAATTTGAGCATGGTAGGATTTATCTTCGAGAAATTTCGGATTCCGGGCACGTGGGCCCGAGGGAATTTTGGTCATTTCACTAAGCGGGGCTGGGAAATTATACAATTTGGAATTGTTGCAAATATTAGAATATATTTTCATTGGTTTTTCGTGAATTGGATAGTTTTGGGGCGTTGTGCGTCTGTTGGAGTCGTCGGAAGGGCTTGGAAGCCGGTTATGGAATTTCGGAGCGAGGTAAGTTTCCTTTCTAACTTTGTGAGGGGGAATTGTCCCCATATGTGAACTAAATGAATACATGCTACTATTTGCGGGGGATACGTACACACGAGTTGACGGGAGTCCGTGCGTAGCTACTATTATGCCATGTCCGGGTAGTCTAGGACACACTAGCATGCTTTATTTGTTGTACTTGTGACCTTGTCAATAAAATATCATGTGATGCTTTCAATTAGTATCTAAATACCTAATAAGGATAGAGTTTACTTTTATTAATCACCTAGAAGGAGAATTGATTCTTCCTTGGATAATTGTGTTTCGGATAAATCTATAGAGTTTGGAACCCTATCAAAATTGGCAAGTAAATCTCCTGAAAGGTTTTAAATACTATTCTCATGTTTATTAAAAGGAGAATTTATCACTTCATTGAACAACTAATTTTCCTGATAAAAATGTGGTTTATTGGTGTGAATATGTGTAACTATGGGTGCCTGAGTCGCATGTATGATTCGCGAGCAGGATGACCCTGTATTTATGTGTATTTATACGGGGACCCGAGTCGCAAGTATGATTCGCGAGCGGGGTAGCCCTAGTATTATGTTAACCGTGTCGCATGTTCGATTCGCGAGCGGGGCAGATAGATTCATCTATGGTTCGGGCCATTCGACCCACGGCAGTGCATGTTTTATGTTTATGTTAGTTCGGGTCGTCGACCCTCGGTATTGTTTGCGCATGTTATTTATTGCGTATTTGCTGTGATTTATGCATGTTTATCAGCCTAAGGAAGTTTTAATGGCCAGTCATGAGGAAGGAGAATTTATGTGTAAAATGTGAAATAAGTCTGATGTTTCTTATCCCGGATTATGATTTAAATTGTCAACTGAAATGACGAAGATTTAAAGTGTTAAATGTGGAAGGAATTGATATTATTTATTCTTGATTTTAATAAATTGTCTATGACATTCATGCTTAGTATCTCACTTGAATATACTAAATTGACCTCTAGCAAGTGTCTCATTCGACCTCTCGTCACTACTTGTTTGAGGTTAGGCGGGCGACTTACTGAGTACATGTTGTTTTCGTACTCATGCTACACTTGATGTGCATTTTCATTGCACAGGTACTTTCATAGCGACATGGCTGGTCTGGAGACTTAGGCGAGTTGCATCATCTGGAGGCGATCCGCAGCTGACAGAGTCTCCCTGATATTGTATTTATTTCCATTTTAAATTCCTTGTCCAATTTGTATTTCGGACAATCTTTGTAATATTTGTGAAATTCATAGAATTTACTCATGTACTTGTGTCACCGGGTTCTGGGATGTGTTTGGGATTTAACTGAATAAATGGAAAAGTTACTTGTCGTATTTATTTGATAAACTCTTATTTGTTTTTATTACTTTTAAGTGAAAGGTAACAATTTTCGGAAAAAAAAGTTAAAATAGGAAATTATATCAACTAATTAAAGATTGGTTTGCCTGACAGTGGTGTCTGGCGCTATCACGACCTTAATAGATTCGGGTCGTGACAACTTGGTATCAGAGCACTAGGTTCCCGAAGGTCTCACGAGTCATGAGCAAGTCTAGTAAAGTCTTGCGGATCGGTACAGAGACGTCTGTACTTATCTTCGAGAGGCTACAGGGCTGTTAGGAGTACTTCCCTTCTTGATTCTTCATCGTGCGATTTGATTCCTTTAAGGCTTATGCCTATGTTTCTTCCTACTCAATCTTACGCGTCGCAAAGCGCTTGCTATGAGTCAGGAATTTGAGGAATTGAAATGGTGCTACGGATAGGGTGCGTTATGTTTTCCATGTGTAGTTGGTTGGGGTGTTGTTGTTGCCATGCAGAAGGATAATATGTTGTTTAAGCTCAGTAGTTGCGTTTCTGAGAGCGTTAAGGCTATGCTCAGGTAGTGATGATGCTTGCGATTGGTTATCGTGTGATGTCGATATGATGATAGAATTCTTGGCCATATGTTGGGGGTGATGAATGGTTTGAAGGGAGGTCTTCTCAGAGTTTGCTTTCGAGATTTCGGTATTTTAGTTCCGGCAGAGGAAAGTAATTTGGGTTATGAATGGTCCGGTTGGGTTGATAAAGTAGTAAGACTTGGTACCTTCAATGAGGTGGGATATGCACCTGTGACGCGAAGGTCGTCGTCATTGATCTAATGGAATGTGTTAAGTTTGTCGGTGCTACGGTTTTTTCGGTTGCGTGGGATCAGAGTATTGAGAAGAAGTATTGAAGAATACGGTTGGCAGAGACCGTGAGGTGCGGTGGTTCAGTACCGGATAAGTGTTGATAATGAAGGCATCTAGAGAAAGATGCTCTTCGGAGAGCATGAAGTCGTGGTTATCTGCTGGTTTGAGAGCTATAGAGAATGGTCCTGAAGTGAGGCTAGGCGGTGGTTCCATTTCTATGAGGCCAGGTGCAAGAAACGGAAGTCGAGCAGTCGCAAAGTGGGGGGGAGCGGCAACATAGCTTGGAATTTAAGGATATTATCGTGCAGTTAATGGATGTCCATGAGGAGCGGACAGACTAGTAAAGTTGGTAGATGAAGTAGGGCATAGGATGGGGTATTAAAGTCGCAGAGAGCGTGCATTTCAGCGTCCTTGCAAGGTGTCCGCGGGTGATTCCACAGGTGGGTTATCTCTTGTGAATAGGTTAGGAGTGGCATGGTTGGCAGGTCTCTGTGAGGGGTTCTAGTGGCTATTCGGTAGGAGGAAGAATGTGTGAATGATGCTATAGAATTTTAGTATTTAGGGAGTGCTAGCAAGAAAATTTGGAAGAATTGGAGGAGTCCCACCATCTGTAGTTGGGTTGTAGGATTGTGTTCTCATGGGGTTGCAGATTGTCGGCATATTAGCAAGTTGTTACAACTAAGGGAAAGGAATAAAAGGGTAATTGTGCGTGGGATTTGATGAATGTGTGCAAAAGTTTGCCCGATAGTGACTCGGTCACGCGTTTCAGTGAAAAGGGTGTTCATGTGCTGGAAGAGCCTTGGAGTTGATTGTATTCGGGGCCAGTCAGAGAGGGTGGCTCTCAATAGCGGTCCTAGTGAGTTCAAAAGTTAAGGAAGTGATGTGTAAGGGTTTCAAGCATCAGTATGATCGAGAATCGAGCTTTTGCAGAGTAATTTCTGAGAAAAAGGAAGATGGTTGGAATGTTCTATGATATGTTTCAGCGTGCAGAATAGTATTGAAGGAGTGAGAGAAACAAACTCCGGGTTGTAGAAAGATTATCAGGAGGGTATGGGACGGGTTGCGGGATTTAGGCAGCATAGTCTCGTGAATCAAGGTCACTCGGGATGAGTGAGGTTTGAGTTTTCTATGAGTTGAAGGAAGTTGCTATTATTCCTGAGGCAATTGAAGATGATTAAAAGAAGATAGATTGATTAGTCATGGTTGAAATGACACATTTACGACAGTGATCAGTTCCTTCGGTGTGATTAAGTTATGTATGTGGTTTGTGCCGGTGTGAGCAGGGTTTGTCGGTCGTCGTAATGGATTTCATGTGGGAGCATTTGAGTGCTATGGTCTGTCAGGTGAAGGCGGATCCCGGAAGGGTTATGGTGGTATAGATTAGTACTTAAGAATTTGCATGTTGGGTGATTGTTAGAATTCACTCGTGTGTTGAGATGGTACTTTTGAATTGAGTTAAGTAAAAGGTATGAAGTGTTCACCCTATTGGTGGTTCAGAAGTTATGATGGAATTATTGTGCTACCTGATATTGGCATGTTAGGTACGGTAAGCAGTATGTAATTGGGAGTAAGAATCAAGATTGCAGTTCAGTGTTAATAAGGATGTCATCAGCTCGGAAGAGCAAGAAAAAGTGATTTGAAAGTTTAGAGTAAGCTGGTGTTATCTTGAGTGTCACCTGAGATTGGTATTCGGTAGAAGAGGCTTTGTACCCTGGTCATGGGTTCTTGATGTGTTTTACAGTATTAGTGTGGTCGGGGATGTGGATGCGCATACTCGTTGCCGTGTGTGGAGGGTCGTGGAAGCATGATCGCGAAAGGATTGTATAAAGGTGACATGAGGTCACGTGATTGATTGAAGATTTAGACCACGTATAAGGAAGTGCAATATTGCTTGTTTGAAAAATTTATGCCAGGAAGGCGTTCGGTCCAGCTGGTTATGGATTGTGGGGTGTTTGTCCCGGCTATGATGGTTGTTCTTGCGTATTATGAGAGGAAGTGGGTTAATATGGACCCAGGTAAAGCTATTAGCATAGTTTGGTGCGAGAAAGGTAGACTCGATGTTTGTGGATAGATTTAAATATGATTATGGGCTCCGTATGAGTCAGGCATGTTCATTTCAGTAGAGCGCTTTTCATGGAAAGGTATTAGAACAACAGGTGTTGTTCCGTCTTCATCAAATTCATGTGATAATATGATTGTGCTGTGTGAGTTGTGAAAAAGCTTGATAATTTCTTATGTATTGATATCTCCGTGTAGTGATGACGTTATTTTATTGGTAAAAAAGAGCTTCACACATAAGCCAACTCTTGACAACACAGCTAGTTATGTGGAAACAGGAGAACGCGACAACTGGATGTGATTCTTTGAAGAGGTACGGAACAAAGAGGCACGATTCAATAAACCCTCGAGCTCATCATCCACGAGAAACTCAACCTGATCAAAACAGGGAAGAGACACTGTCAGAATAAATTTGGACAAAACTACAGGCAGATTCAAGAACCCACAATTGATTACTCGTACGTTATGTAACCGTACCCCAATTACCGTTATCCTTTGTAACGCCCTATTAATGTCATAATTAGTCATTAATGGGGAACCATAGCAAAAGTTGTATGTTATATCAAGGAATCTCCTATATAAGGGAGGGGAATACAACTTGGAAAGGCATCTGATTCTCGAATACAATCTACTTTGCTTTTCTATATTTCTGCAATATTGTTTATTACTCGTTTTTCTCTATTTCTTTGATTATCAGTAACCCCTGTTCATCCTAGAAATAGCTTTAGTCAAAGGATCTAATTCTTTGGTTAAAAAAATTGGTTCTGTTGTCGGGAATCGGATAATCTTTGTTTGCTTTTCAAGCGATATCCTCTGAATTATGTCAAACTCCAACGACAACAACTAGCAAAGGAATGGAACCCCAGTCCCATCACCTTCAAGAACCCCACGCGGTTCAAGGGAACAATCCCCAGAAAGATTCAATAACAACAATGATAATACTGATCAAACGGTGGAACAAGATCGAATAAAGAAAATGATTGAAGAGTATGTGAGCCAAGCTTTGCTAGAATTTGTGAGGGGATTACTGGAAGCATTACCGACACCACCAACACCACCCCCCAATAATACCATCACCATGGAAAATCCTCAATCTGGATTGGCAAACTCAGGAATGGGAGATAATCCTAATGAATCTCTCGAAGCAAGACCAGGTATATCTAATAACTCTGAACTATAAAATTTACTGCTAACCATGCAGAAATAGATGAAGGAGCAGAATGATCGCATCGAACAAATACCTAGAGTACCGCCTATTATCAAAGGCATTCATGTTGATAGGTGTTCTCAACAACCTTGAAAGCCAAGTGCGGAACCTTTGCCTATACCCAAGAAGTTTAAAATGCATGACGTTCCCAAATGTGATGGAACAACTGACCCACGTGATCATGTGACTGCTTTCACTACTGGAGTAAAAGGCAACGACTTAACAAAACAAGAGATTGAATCAGTCCTTGTCAAAAATTTTGGGGAAACACTTACCAAAGGAGTCCTGACCTGGTATTCTCTTCTCCCTGAAAATTCTATTGACTCTTTTGCTGAGCTTGCAGATTGATTTATAAAAGCACACTTTCGTGCACACAAAGTTGAGAAAAGAATGGAAGACATATTCAAAATAAAACAAGGAGACACGGAACTACTCCGTGAGTTTGTAGACAAGTTTCAACAAGAAAGAATGTAGTTACCCAGGGGGCCTGATAATTGGGAAGCCATGGCATTTGCAAGTAACCTAAATGATAAAATCTCAGAAGCCATGAGACGACATAAGAAAATTCTAAGAGAATTCCTCGCTACAACATGGAACGATGTATATAACAAGTATAGTACTAAGCTCAGAACAAACGAAGATATCATTGCTCGTTCGAGAGATGAAGATCATTCTAGATCCAGACGTCCTGAGTCAGACAGAAGATCAGGTAAAAATAGGTATGATCCTTACTTAGGACCCTCAGGACGTGATATTCATCCCAGGTTCGAAAGCACTAGGTCAGACTATAGACCACCAGGAAGAGACGTAGTCTCATCCTCATCTAGATCTACAAAAGATCGAGATGAACGACCTAGAGGTAATACTCGAATTGGGGATCATACCTTTAATGTAAGTACTACTGAGCTTGTCTCAGTATTGAGGAACATCGGAGACAAAGTTAAGTGGCCTAAAGAGATGCGATCAAATCCAAATAGAAGGAACCTAGGTCACTGGTGTGAATTCCATAAGGATCATGGGCACAAAACTGCGGATTGCAGATTTTTACAAGGTGAAATAGAAAATTTATTGAAACAGGGCTATTTAACAGAATAAATTAGTGATAAAGGTAAACAGGCATATATGAAGAACAGACAGGAGCCCCCAAAGCCTCCTTCTCCAAAATGAACCATCAACGTGATACACGAAGGTTAAGAAGTAAACGGAGTGGTCTGCAAAACGACCACAAAGTTCACAATTACACATGGGAAACGGGTTCGTGAAAATCTGGAAGAGGATGATATAACCTACGATGATGCAGATATCGGCTGATTAATGCTTCCTCACAACGATGCTCTGGTAATATCTTTACTTCTTCATGACACTAACGTAAAAAGAGTGTTGATTGATCCGGGCAGTTCAGTCAATATCATTTTGCTAAGAGTCGTGGAAGAAATGCTATTGGGAAATCAAGTAATCCCAAGGGCACGAGCCATATCGGTATTTGATAACTCTACGGTTATAACAAAAGGAGAAATTGAGCTTAGTACTTATGCTGAGGGGGTGATCAAAAGTACTAGGTTCCAAGTCATCGATACTGACATGGCTTATAACGTAATCGTGGGAAGGCCATGGATCCACGACATGAAAACAATACCCTCCACCTTGCATCAGGTAATTAAATTCCCCTCTGAATGGGGGATTCAGCAAATTAGAGGCGATCAGCAAACCGCAAGAAATATAAACTACGTGGTACACTACAACAAGAAAATAGAGGTGGAAGGATCACAAGATAAGGGAATCTCCCAAGCGGGTAACACCGCCCAAACATGCATGGAAGAAATTACTACCCAAATAGGTATGGAAGGTATTATTGCTGAAACATGTACAAAAGAAAATACTTACGAGAAGGTGAATCAAGTTATCACGGAAGGTGCATTAGACCACATGGATGCAGATTCCAGACCGGACGTCATTCATGAACCGGAGGAAGACGAGCATATAAAAACAACTACGGAAGAGCTCGAAGCTGTTCCATTGTCTGAACAAAACCCTGAACAGAAAGAGTATATAGGCACAAGGCTGGGCCCCAATCGAAGAGGTAAGTTAATTGATTATTTAAAGGTTAACACAGAATGCTTTGCGTGGTCCCACTCAGATATGCCAGGCATCCCACCAGAAGTTATGACTCATAAAGTAAATGAAGATCTATCCTTCGTACCTGTTAAGCAGAAGAAAAGAAAGCAAGGACCATTCAAGAACCAAGTGATCGACGAACAGGTACAGAAACTCTTGAAGATTGGTTCGATACGAGAGGTAACGTACCCTAACTGGATAGAAAATACTGTGGTATTACCTAAAAAGAATGGAAAATGGAGAGTATGCGTAGATTATACTGACTAAATAAAGCATGTCCCAAAGATTCATTCCCATTGCCACATATAGATCAAATGATGAATGCCACAGCATGTCATGAATTATTAAGCTTTTTAGATGCATATTCTTCTTATAATCAGATTAAAATGGATCCCTCAGATAAGAAAAAAACTTCCTTCATTACAAACAGAGGGACTTACTATTATAAACTTATTCCTTTTGGCTTGAAAAATGCTGGAGCCACCTATCAAAGGTTAGTGACTAAAATGTTCCAAGAACATATTGGAAAGACGATGGAAGTCTATATTGATGATATGTTGGTAAAATCAACACAAGCAGAAGACCTTTTCCAGCATCTCTCTACTACTTTTGATATTTTACGCAGGTATAATATGAAGCTAAATCCAGAAAAATGCGCTTTTGGAGTGCAATCAGGTAAATTATTGGGTTTCCTTATATCGAACAGAGGAATAGAGGTAAATCTCGCTGAAATTAAAGCCATAGAAGAAAAACCTGATAATTTAACAAATAAAAAGGAAGTTCAAAGACTAACAGGGAGAATAGCAGCTTTGGGAAGATTTATTTCTAAGTCTTCCGAAAAAAGTTTTAAATTCTTCTCAGTTCTCAAAAAGCAGAATCAGTTCGAATGGACTGAAGAATGTCAGCAAGCCCTCAAGAATCTGAAGATTTATCTATCGAAACCACCGCTACTTTCAAAACCAAAAGAAGGGGAAAGAGTGTACATCTACCTGGCTATTTCAGGAATTGATGTAAGTGCAGTACTGGTAAGAGAAGAAAAAGGTAAGCAATCACCTATCTATTATGTAAGTAAAACTTTGCTAGATGCTGAGACTAGATATCCACATATGGAAAAGTTAGCCTTAGATTTAATAATGACATCTAGAAAATTACGACCATATTTTCGNTTTAGTAATAGCATTATCCCTGAAGTAGAAAAGGAGTTACAACTTTTTAGCGGTGCTAATCCGGGCCTATGGACCCTATTCACCGATGGCTCCTCAAATATAAAAGGTGTCGGCTTAGGCATAGTCTTAATATCACCCACGGGTGAACAGACACATCAAGCTATCAAGTGTTATCCTATAACTAATAATGAAGTAGAGTACGAAGTTTTTATTGCAGGGCTTGAACTCGCATGGGAGCTCTCAATCGAGCAAATCGTGATCAACAACGATTCCCAACTGGTAGTAAATCAGATACAGGGGACTTACATCACTCGAGAGACTCGAATACAACAGTATCTTGAAAAAGCACGAGAGCTCATAAGACAATTCAAAACATGGAAGGTAATGCAAATACCTAGAGAGGAAAATGCAGAAGCAGATGCATTAGCTAAACTCGCAGCAGTCACGGAAGTAACAAACAAAGACAATGCAATTGTCATCAAACTATTCCACTTAATGATCGACCAGGACAAGAATGAGGTAACTTTCAACAACTTAACCTGGGACTTGAGAAACGAAATTCTTAATTTTTTGCAGAATGACACCGTACCTGAAGACAGGAAAGCAGCTCAAGCACTTTACCGCAAAGCTGCACGGTACTACCTTATTCGTAACTCGCTTTATCGCAAGATGTCCGGAGGACCCCTAGGTAAATGCCTTGGACCTACCAAACGGAATTTGTGATGAAAGAAGTCCACGAAGGACACTGTGGAAATCACTCAGGGGTGAGGTCCTTAGTGAAAACCCTAATCAGAGCTGTATACTATTGGCCGTTGGAAAAAGAATCCGAGAACTTCGTATCCAAATGCGACAGGTGCCAAAGGTTTGCCAATGACATGCATCGGCCAGCAGAATTATTGCATCCAATAATATCCCCATGGCCTTTCATGAAATGGGGGATGGACATAGTGGGACCTCTTCCCACAGCTAAAAGGTAGGTACGGTTTATGCTCATGCTAACCGACTATTTTACAAAATGGGTAGAGGCAGAAACGTTCAAACAAGTGCGAGAAAAGGAAGTTAAAAGCTTCTTATGGTGAAACATAATATGCCGCTTTGGAATACGAAAGGAGATCGTGTGCGATAAAGGCCCACAATTCATAGGCTCGCAAATCACAGAATTCTTCGAAAGCTGGCAAATCAAACGGATCACTTCAACACCATACCACCCCGTGGATAATGGTCAAGTTGAGTCAACGAATAAGGTCATCATCAACAACCTAAAGAAGCGGCTGGATAAAACCAAAGGAAACTGGCCTGATGAGTTACCAGCGGTACAATGGGCATACAGAACAACTTCAAAAACAGCCACGGGAGGAACCCCGTTCGTACTTGTCTATGGCTCAGAAACTTAATACATGTGGAGATTGGTGAACCAAGCATAAGGTTCTCAATAGCCATGGAGGAAGCAAACGATGACGAATTGAGGACCAATCTGGACCTGCTCGAACCACGGAGAAAAGCAACACTGATACGGATGGAAACTCAAAAACAAATCATAGAGCATTATTACAACCGTAAATCTCATATCAGGTACTTCAAGATTGGGGATTTCTTCCTCAAAAAAGTCTTTCAATCAATGAAAGAAGCAGGCACAGGAAAGCTAAATCCAAACTGGGAAGGACCCTACAAAATTCGAGGCATAGCTGGGAAGGGCGCCTATGAGTTGGAAGCTATGGACGGCATAGTTATACCAAGAAGCTAGAACGCCATCCACCTAAAGAATTATTACTTCTAAGGAAAAGAAATACCCCCGGTCAGGTATCATACGTTCGATTTTATTTTTAATATTTAAAAATTTTACTGAAGCTAACCCATCACTAGATGATGATATTAGACCTGCAAAGATACGAGGAGATAACACAATTCCCGGTCTAGGATTACACTTTCTGATGGACGTTTTAAAGGGTTAAGCAGTCATCATCTAAAAAACTATATACCTTCGAGTCCGGAATATTTTTCCTTTTCAGGAAAATGACCACATGGAAGGAATAATCAAGTGCTCGAGATCTCATTCTTCAAAGCTCAAACACTTGGGGGACTATATAGTATGGAAGGATAAGACGAAGCAAAGAAGACTATCAAAAAGTCAAAAGCTCGAAGCCTGAAGACCCATCTACCCAACGAGACAAGTGATACAAGCAGAATCAAAAGAGATCAAAGAGAGTCATCCAAATACAAAGTCTAGTGCAAAAATGCAAAAAACCTTCGAACATTTTCAGGTTGAAAGGAAAAATATTAGTCACGAGAAAGAAATGTACATCTTTATACTTATTCTAAAATGTTGTAACAAAAACAGTTAGGGGTAAAAGATCATCATCAGTGTACTCATTCAAAAAATGTTATGATTAAAAACAGTTACGAAAACTTTGTACTCATATAGAGAACTGTTATAAAATAAAACAGTTCCGAATAAGAAAATATTTCCCTCGTACTTATTAGAAAACTGTTTCCAACAAAAACAGTTGCGGGTAGAAACCCCAATCTTTATAAAAACTGTTACCAGTGAAAAACAGTTGTTCCCTTGTATTAATATCAAAAACTGTTACCTATGAAAAACAGTTACGAAGTACAAGTGTATATCAAATATGTTAAACAAAAACAGTTGCAACATGAGTTTTAGACGATAATCAAACACACGTAAAAAGTTGTGGAAGTTCAAAGAGGGGTTGACTTCACTGGCAGAAGGAGCAGGAGAAACTAGAGATGAAGAGGCACGAGCAGCTGTAGTCTCACCATCAAGTGAAGAGAGGTTATGACCTTGTTGAGCCTTCTCCATGGCTTCCTTAGTTTTAGCTATTTCAGCACTAAGGTCGAAACCCTCTTGTCTCATTTTCGTCAATGTATCAAGGCGAGAATTCATATATGCCCAGCTCACATCAACAACATCCACCTCTTCAAGATCTTCATAATCCCTTACCCATACTTGAAGCTCAGCTCTTAATCCGTTCTTCACCACTTCAACAGCTTCATGGGCGGCTCTTAACGGTACAATCGACTCCTCCAAGGTTTGAACTTTATCTAAAGCCTTACGAAGGTCTTCTTGAGTACGAGTGAGTGATTGCACGAGCTCGCCTGAGTATTCCTCCTTCTTCCCCAACAATTTTTTCAAGTCTCTAATCTTCTCTGAGGAGCGGGACAGCTGCTCAGCAAATGAGGACTCCAGAACACTCTTGTCTTTATCAGCCTGACTGGAAGAAGCCTTCTCTACTGCCAGTTATGCTACCACGAGCCTCATCTGCCGCTTCAAGGTACTCATTTCCTCTTCTAAGGCATCCATGTCAATCCTTAGGCTATCATACTGTGCTTTCAAATTATCAGCATCGGCCTGCAACTCTTTTGTCTCCTGATCCGTATTTGAGATCCTCTTCATAAGCTCCATGCCTATATGATTAATCTAAAAAAAATAAACCAATCAGATATGATAAATTTCATATACAAAAATGAAAGAGGATAACCTGCATCATACCTTCAAAGAGGTATGCACTACTTCATTGGCCCATGTAAGAGCACTATGGCTGGCTAACTTGGCTTTCTCAGTGGGACCTATAAAAGGCTTGAGCCACACTTCGAGCTCACCCATTTTATTGAAAAGATTCCCCTCAGCTGGAACCTCTATTACCACCTGCCGCATCTCTCTGCTGGAAGACCTTACTTCCCTAGCGGAAGGCATGGAAGCAGGCAGAGATGAAGCAGCATCAGGCACGGAGGTTTGAGGAGCTGGAGAAGCCACGGGAAAGCAGCAGGCACGGAGGGTTGAATATTTTAGGAAGCCACGGGAAAAGTAACAGTAGAAGCTGTAATATCCAAAGGAACAGATGAGACAGCTTATCTTAAAGAAGCAGGAAAGACAGCAGCCAAAGGGACATCGTCAGGAGCAAGGTCAAAACCTTCATGGAACAGGTAATCTACAGACTTATGAATGGGGGAATGTGAAACATCTTCAAAGTTAGAGGGCTCAACCACAGACACGGAAGGCAAGGTCATGGGTGTAAACTCATCATCTGAAACTACCCACCTTCTCCGTGGCTTGTGTACTAAAGCACCCCCTACTTCTTCTACTACGGAACGAGACTCACCAATCTTCCTTTTCGCGGAAGACGAACCAACAATAATCTCTTGGGCCTGAGCCAAAGACATCTTCGAGATAGATTAAGCAGACACCCCACGAGCAGAGAACTCTATCAAGAGGGAAAAAGTTAAGTGACAAAGAAAGAAGAGACTCGAGTAAGGAAAGAAGCAAGAACAAAAGCTTCACTTACCGTGGTCTTTACATGCCAACCATACCTCCCAGCGAGGTACTTCTAAGATCTCTCTTCTAAAGGAGCAACGGACAATAATTTTTCTACCCAATCACGGATACCGGAGACATTCTCAACAGTATCCATGATTGCTGAGAGAAGAAAAAATAGATACTGTGTTAGTAAAACATCACAAGTCAAAACGAGGAAAAGTAAATAGATGTGAGCTAAAGCATACTCACGTGCACGATTCCACTTCTCAGGGAAGGGAAGATTTTCTTCACCCACTAAACCAACAGTGGGTACAAAAACATACCGGAGGTACCAACCCCTATCCTTATCATCTCCAGGGGTCACCAACACTCTTTTGCTCCTAGCAGTCAGAGTAAAAACCCCTTCACGAAACAAGGTAGGAGAGTAGAGATGAATAATATGGTTGAAAATAAAAGGAACCGAGGCTAAAGAAGCTAAACTCCTAACACATGCGACAACTCGCCACACAAGCGGACCAACTTATCCTAAGCACATTTTGAAGAAACGGTAGAATTCAATTATGACTGGGTCAATGGGAGGTCTAAACCCTAGATTAAAAGGGTATGCATAAACAAAATAATATCTCGTCTTGTAAGATGTTATTCTTTGATTACTATTCAGAATATAGATAGGGAAATCAGGCCTCCTAAAACACTCCCTACGAATAAGGGAAATCTGACCCTCAGTTATATAGGTTGGATACCTTTCGACACTCTCAAGGGAAGAATATTGTTCTACAAGAACTTGATTATCTCTAGCAAAGACAAACTCAGCCGGAACAATTTAATCAACTCATGGTTCATGAAGGCGTTCAGCTCTACCTCTATACAAAGACGAGAAGCCCTAAACCTCGAAGAAATTAGAGACCTAGTAGAAGGAGGGGGAACTATCTGAGAAGAATAGGAGCCTCTTGAAGGAGTGTATCCTAGACTCCTAAGTATACCAACCCTTCGACTCCTAGTCGGAGCAGAAGATTGCGTTAAATTTTCAATATCTATTACTCCCTGAGGTTGATTTCAAGAAGACATGTTTACAAAGGCAAGAAGAAAATTCTTTACAAAATACAAAGTTAGAGAGTGTTTCGTGGAAGCAAAGAAAAGAAGAAAGGTGTTTATACTTGAGGACAACCGTCAAACATGGAAAAAAAGAAAAATAATGATGAAAAGTCATAATTGAAGGTGTCACTTCGGGACTGGCACAGCCGCAAAAATCCCTAAAAGGTGCCGAGTAAATGCAGAACCAATTCGAGAAGGACACGTGGTATGAGCATTAAATGGAAGTGACAAACGACGCCTATGGTTCAGAGAAGGATACAATGTTTCGAGGTAAAGCGGCAGCAAAATATTCCCGCCATAAATGAGTATCCACTTCCCAAATATTATGGTAAGTGGGGGACTATCTGTATTGGTAAAAAAGAGTTTCACTCGTAAGCCAACTCTTGACAACTCAGGCAGTTATGTGGACACAGGAGTACACGACAAATGGATGTGATTCTTTGAAGAGGTACGGAACAAACAGGCACGATTAAATAAACCCTCGAGCTCATCAGCCACGGGAAAATCAACCTAATCATAACAGGGAAGAGACAAGGTCATAATGAATCTGAACAAAGCTACGGGAAGATTCAAGAACCCACAATTGATTACTCGTACGTTACGTAATCGTACCCCAATTACCATTATCCTTTGTAACGCCCCATTAATGTGATAATTAGTCATTAATGGGCAATCATAGAAAGAGTTGTACGTTATATCAAGGAATCTCCTATATAAGAGAGGGGAATACAACTTGAAAGACATTTGATTCTCGAATACAATCTACTTTGCTTTTCTATATTTCTGCAATATTATCTATTACTCATTTTTCTCTATTTCTTTGATTATCAGTAACCCGTGTTCATCCCAGAAATAGCTTTAGTCAAAGGATCTTATTCTTTGGTTAAACAGTTATGTGAGTAGGNTATATATATATATATATATATATATATATATATATATATATATATATATATATCGCACCTCAGGTGTGCTTGAGTTTTTAGCATATCGCTTTTTCAGTCTCCCCACGATGGTATGATGCACTTAGCGTGGTTATGATCGATATTCAGTATTTTGTGATGGTGAGCAATCCAGCTCGGTGTGTATCTCCTTATGTGAATTTTATGATGGGAATGGATGGCACGCCGCCACGCATATGTTACTTGGATCGGTTTGCACGCCGCAACAGTGTGATGATTGAGTACGGTCCCCTATATCTATTTTATGTGTTTTAATTTCTATTTTTTGAGAAGAGTTCATAATAAGTTGCGTGAGTCGAGTAGTCTTTTCCTGAGTCATTTCTTTATGAATCATGTTCGAGTTGTGGCCTATTGACGCATTGTGGTATCATGTAAGACTGATGGTCATGTGTGAGAGTGATTTTTTGACTGAGCAGTTCATCGGTGCGATAAGATTATGTGGAGTATATTACAGGGCAATTACAATTATTTGGTTCATAATGAGATGATGAATTTAGTCAAGGGGAAAGATTCAATGTTCGGTTAACTCTGTAATTGGTCAGAAATTTCTACGCATCTCCTCTGTTATGGTGGTATCATCAGTATTATAGCAGGATGTATATATCATAAGGTGCATTGGGAGCATCAAACTCATAGAATTTTGGCTATTAAGGCTTAGGGAATGTCATTGTGGTTAGATGGTGAATTATGCGGTGCATAGTGCTAATTCAGCAAAGGTATGCAGTCGTGTTCTGGTACCTCGTGTGGTAATTGAGATGGTGTTCATATATTAGAAACAGGTCTGGCAGAGAATTTCAGGTGTTGGAACTAGGTTCCTTTCTTATCGTAAGGATAAAAGAAGAAATCTTCAGATTTGATTAAACTAATGTGCTCAACTGGATTGTGGTAGCACGGTCAAGTGCGCGAGGTGTTAAACGGTGATTTCTGACAACTCCAGAGCAGTTATTAGCACGTTCGAGGACGAACTTATGTTTAAGTGGGAGGGAATGTAACGACCCGACCGGTCGTTTTGAGCCCTAGCATGTCATTCACCGGTTGAAGTCATGAGCAGCTCCATTTCAGGTATTATCACTCGTAGGTGTGGACGAAATTAAATTTCGGGAAGTTTAGAGTTAATTTGGAAAGAAAATTCTCATTCTAGAAGCCTTAAGTTGGAGAAATGGACTAAGATTGGAATTTTGAGTAAACGACCTCTGAATCAGGATTTGAAGGTTCCTGCAGGTTCGTATGATGATTTCGGACTAGGGCATATGTCCAGATCGAGTTTTGGATAACCCAGGAGAGTTTCGGCATATATTGTGGAAGTTAGCATTTTTGAAGAAATTTCATAAGTTTGGGCTGTAAGGCATTTCAGTGTTATAGATGTCTGTTTGGGATTCCGAGTCTGCGAATAGCTTCATATGGTGATTCTGGAGTTGGGGTCACGATCGGAACTGAATTCGGATGTCCGTAGGTCATTTTGAAGTCATTCGGCTAAAGAAAGAAATTTGAAGGTTTTTGATAAATCCGACCGGAAGTGGAAAATTTGATATTGGGGTCAGAATGCGATTCCGCAAGTTGGAGCAGGTCCCTGATGTCGAACATGACTTGTGTGCAAAATTTGGGGTTAATCGGTTGTGATTTGATAGGTTTCGGCATCAGATGTAGAAGTTGGAAATTTTAATTTCAGAAAGTTTGAATTTTGGTGTGATTCGTTGTTTCAATGTTATCTGAGGCCCCGAGAAAGTCCGCATTATGTTTTGGAACATGTTGGTGTATTTGGACGGGGTCCCGGGGGCCTCGGGTGGATTCTGGGTGGTTAACGGATTAAGTTTGGAGTTTGAAGAAGGCTGGGGTTGCTGTCATCTGGTGTGACCGCACCTGCGAGGCTTGGGCCGCAGGTGTAGAGCTGCAGGTGCGGCTTTGGTACCGCAGGTGCGAGAGTTGACTGGCTTGGATGGGAGCGCAGGTGCGATGCAATTTCTGCACCTGCAAAGTCACAGATGTGGACAGTGGGGCGCAGGTGCAAGTTTTGGATAGAGCTGAGGAAGCCGCAGGTGCGGATGTTTTGGCGCACCTGCGGAAGCGCAGGTGCGAGCATCGGCCTGAGGCACTGTATGTTTTATAACCGAGAACTTGGCTCATTTCCTCCCATTTTCTTTTGGTGTGGGCGATTTGGAGGAGCTTCAAGAGAGGGTTTTCGTCAAGGATCACAAGGTAAGTAATTTCCTTCATGTTTTTAAGTTAAATACAAGTTATATGCATGGATTAGGCATGGAAATTAGTAAGAAAATTGGGATTTTGGAGGAAAGACCTAGAAAATGGTAATTTGGATTTTTAGCCATGAATTTGAGCATGTAATTTAGTGTAAATTGTATATTTGAACTAGTAAAGCTATGGGTAGGATTTATCTTCGGATTCCGAGCACGTAAGCCCGAGGTCATTTTGGTCATTTCACTAAGCGGGGCTGGGAAATTATATAATTTGGAATTGTTGCAAATATTAGAGTATATTTCCATTGGTTTGCCGTGAATTGGATAGTTTTGGGGTGTTGTGCGTCCGTTGGAGTCGTCGGAAGGGCTTGGAAGCCGGTTATGGAATTTCGGAGCGCTGTAAGTCTTCTTTCTAACTTTGTGAGGGGGAATTGTCCCCATAGGTAAACTAAAAGAATACATGCTATTATTTGCGGGGACTACGTATGCACGAGGTGACGGGAGTCCGTGCGTAGCTACTATTATGCCATGTCCGGGTAGTCCAGGACCCACTAGCATGCTTTACTTGTTGTAATTGTGACCTTGTCAATAAAATATCATGTGATTCTTTCAATTAGTATTTAAATACCTAATAAGGATAGAGTTTACTTTTCTTAATCACCTAGAATGAGAATTCATTCTTCCTTGGATAATTGTGTTTCAGATAAATCTATACATTTTGGAACCCTGTCGAAATTGGCAAGTAAATCTGCAGAAAGGTTTTAAATACTATTTTCATGTTTATTAAAAGGAGAATTTTATCACTTCATTGAACAACTAATTTTCCTGATAAAAATGTGGTTTATTGGTGTGAATATGTGTAACTTTGGGTGCCTGAGTCGCATGTATGATTCGCGAGCAGGATGACCCTATATTTATGTATATTTATACGGGGACCCGAGTCGCAAGTATGATTCTCGAGCGGGGTAGCCCTAGTATTATGTTAACCTCGTCGCATGTTCGATCCGCGAGCGGGGCAGATAGATTCATCTATGGTTTGGGCCATTCGACCCACGGCAGTGCATATTTTATGTTTATGTTAGTTCGGGTCGTCGACCCTCGGCATTGCTTGCGCATGTTATTTACTGCGTATTTGCTGTGATTTATACATGTTTATCGGCCTAAGGAAGTTTTAATGGCCAGTCATGAGGAAGGAGAATTTATGTGTAAAATGTGAAATAAGTCTGATGTTTCTTATCCCGGATTATGATATAAATTGTCAACTGAAATGATGAAGATTTAAAGTGTTAAATGTAGAAGGAATTGATATTATTTATTCCTTAGTTTAATAAATTGTCTATGACATTCATGCTTAGTGTCTCGCTTGAATATACTAAATTGACCTCTAACAAGTGTCTCATTCGACCTCTCGTCACTACCTCTTTGAGGTTAGGCGGGCGACTTACTGAGTACATGTTGTTTTCGTACTCATGCTACACTTGATGTGCATTTTCATTGCACAGGTTCTTTCATAGCGACTTGGCTGTTCTGGAGACTTAGGCGAGTTGCATCATCTGGAGGCGATCCGCAGCTGACAGAGTCTCACTGATATTGTATTTATTTCCATTTTAAATTCCTTGTCCAATTTGTATTTCAGACAATCTTTGTAATATTTGTGAAATTCATAGAATTTACTCATGTACTTGTGTCACCGGGTTCTAGGACGTGTTTGGGATTTAACTGAATATATGGAATAGTTACCTATCGTATTTATTTGACAAATATTTATTTGTTTTTATGAATTGTAAGTGAAAAGTAACAATTTTCGGGAATAAAATGTTAAAACAGGAAATTATATCAACTAATTAAAGATTGGCTTGCCTGACGGTGGTGTCCGGCGCCATCACGACCTTAATAGATTTCGGGTAGTGACACAGGACCTCGGCCTCATTCAGTCATCAATCTCTCCAGACTCTTGGGCTCTCAATAATCATGATAATCAGTCCAAACAACAATGATATAATGTATCGATAAAGAACAATAGAGACTGATATATAATATGTATGTAAAACTATGACTAAGTATGAAACAACAATTTAGTATAACACATGGAGAATATACAGATAGAAATAGATTATTAAACTATATCATTCCATGGAATTGACCAAGTCATAATTCCTACGGTGCATGCCCACATACCCATCACCTAGCATGTGCGTTACCTCAAAATCAATCACATGACACATAATACATGGTTTCACTCAAATGCCCAGTGGTTACGCACCTGCGGCCAAATATCCGCACCTACGGAATCGCTTTTGCAAAAAATCCTCCACTTTTGCAGAAGTCACTTAAGTCCACAGAGTCTGCACTTGCACTCCAGGTTCCGCACCTGCGGAAGCACTTCTGCGACCCATGATCCGCTTCTGCGAAGGCAGCCTACGCCCCTCTTCTCCGCATCTGTGGAGCCTTGCTCGCACCTGCATCCTACCCCAGGACAGCCCAGCTCCGAACCTGCACATCATCTGCTGCACCTACGGCCAAGACACTTGAAGGTGTGATTGCACTAGAAGGCTCCAAGTTCAGCAATGCACTAAGTCTCATTTTCGATCTGTTAACCATCCGAAATCAACCCGAGGCCCCCAGACCACAACCAAACATACCAACAAGTTCTAAAGCACGATACAAACTTAGTCGATCCCTCAAACCACATCAAGCAACATCAAAAACACAAATCGCACCCCAATTCAAGCCTAATGAAAACTAAGAAATTCCAACTTCTACAAACGATGTAGGAGCCTATAAACTCACGTCCGATTGACCTCAAATTTTGCACACAAATAAAAAATGATACGATGGACCTACTCCAACTCCCGGAACCCAATCAGAGCTCGGTGTCCACAAAGTCCACTCTTTATCAAACTTCCAAATTTCCAACCTTAGTCATTTCAAGCCTAATTCCACTACGGACCTCCAAATCACAATCCGAACACGCTCCAAAGTAAAAATCACCCAACGGAGCTAATGGAACCGTAAAAACTCCATTTCAGAGTCTTCTACACATAAGTCCACATCTGGTTAACCTTTTCAACTTATGATTTCAAAGACTAAGTGTCTCAATTCATTCTGAAACCTCTCCGGTCCTGGACCAACTAGCCCGGCAAGTCACATAGCAACTATAAAGCATAAAATGAGCAGTAAATGGGGGAACAAGGCCATAAATCTCGAAACGACCAGCCATCCTCCCCCTCTTAAACAAACATTCATCCCTGAACGGGTCTAAAAATATACCTGGATTCCCAGATAGGCGTGGATATTTGCTCTGCATCTCTCGCTCGATCTCCCAAGTAGCTTCCTTAACTGGATGATCTCTCAACTACACCTTCGCTGAAGCTATGTCCTTTGACCTCAACTTTTGAACTTGTCAATCCAAAATGGCCATTAGCTCCACATCATAAGTCAAATCACAATCCAACTGAACCGTGCTGAAATCCAAACCATGGGACGGATCACCGACATATTTTCGGAGAATAGACATGAAATACTAGATGCACACTCGACAAACTAGGTGGCAAGGAAATCTTATAAGCTACCTCTCCGATCCTCCGAAGTACCTCGAACGACCCAAAATGAGGGCTCAACTTGCCCTTCTTCCCGAATCTCATAACACCCTTCATGGGTGAAACCTTGAGCAGCAGCTTCTCCCCAACCATGAAAGCAACATCATGAACATTCCTATCCACGTAACTCTTTTTTCTAGACTATGCCATGCGAAGCCGATCCTGAATCAATTTAACCTTGTCTGAAGCACTCTGAACCAGGTCAGTACCCAATAGCCTAGCCTAACCCAGCTAAAACTAACCCAACAAAAAGATCGGAACTGCCTCCCATAAAAAGCCTCATACAGAGCCATCTAAATTCTCGACTGGTAGTTATTGTTGTAAGAAAACTCCATGAGCGGCATAAACGAATCCCAAAAACCCCCCGAAATCAATGACACAAGCGCATAGCATATCCTCATATATCTGAATAGTACGCTCTGGATGTTCGTCTGTATGAGGGTGAAATGTTGTACTAAACTCCACATGGGTCCAAAACTCACGCTGCACTGCCCTCCAAAACTGCAATGTAAATTGGGTTCTCCAATCTGAAATGATGGACACCAGCACACCGTGAAGGCCAACAATCTCGCATATCTAAATCTCAGCCAACCGCTCTGAAGAATAAGTAGTCACAACTGTAATGAAGTGTGCGAACTTGGTCAGTCGATCCACAATCACCCAA
The DNA here is from genome assembly GCA_005239525.1 of Nicotiana knightiana. NCBI lineage: Eukaryota > Viridiplantae > Streptophyta > Magnoliopsida > Solanales > Solanaceae > Nicotiana > Nicotiana knightiana. The sequence goes on along the minus strand of ML422826.1, from coordinate 87,285 downwards.
ATAACATCGAATTTCCTCAAAGTCCGTGGGAGTCAAATTACAAAATCCATGTCGATCCGCTCCCATTTCTACTCTGGAATCTCAAGCATCTGATGCAATCCATCCGGTCTCTAATGCTCATACTTTACATATTGACAGTTAAGGCACCGAGCTACAAATCGCACTATATATTGCTTCATTCTTCTCCACTAATAGTGTTGCCTCAAGTCCTGGTACATCTTCACGCCACTCGGATGAATGGAATAACGCGAACTATGGGCCTGCTCAAGAATCAACTCATGTAGCACATCTACAATGGTCACACAAATCCGACAGTACATCCTCAACACCCTATCGTCCTCGATACTAACATCATTGGCATCACAGTACTGATCTGTGTGCTTAAGGACAAGAAAATGAAGATCATCATACTGGCACTCTCTGATGCGATCATATAAGGAAGAACGAGAAACCACACAAGGTAAGACCTAGCTGGGCTCCGAAACATCTAATCTCACGAACTGGTTGGCTAAGGCCTGAACATCAACTGCAAGCGGTCTCGCACCAACAAGTATGAATGCAAGGCTACCCGTACTCACCGTCTTCCTACTCAAGGCATCAACCACCACATTGGCCTTCCCAGGATGATACAGAATAGTGATATCATAGTCATTTAGCAGCTCCAACCTTCTCTGCTACCTCAAATTTAGAACCTTTTGTTTGAACAAGTGCTGGAGACTCTGATGATTAGTAAATATCACACAAGACACACCATAGAGATAATGTCTCCAAATGTTCGATGCATGAACGATGGAAGCCAACTCAAAATCATGGACATGGTAGTTCTTCTCACGGGGCTTCAATTGACGTGAAGCATAATCAATCACTCTACTCTCCTGCATCAAGACACACCCAATAACAATCTGAGAAGCATCACAATACACTATATAAGAGCCTGAAGCTGAAGGCAAAACTATAACTAGAGTTGTGGTCAAGGTAGTCTTAAGCTTCTGAAAGCTCTCCTCACACTCATCTGACCACATGAAATGAGCACCCTTCTGGGTCAATTTGGTCAAGGGCGATGCAATAGATGAGAAACCTTCCATGAAGCGATAATAATAATTTGCCAAGCCGAGAAAACTCAAAATCTTGGTAGCTGAGGACCGCCTGGGCCAACTCTGAACTGCCTCTATCTTCTTTGGATCCACCTAAATCCCCTCACCGAACACCCCGTGCCCCAAGAACACCACCAAACTAAGCCAAAACTCACACTTGGAGAACTTGGCATAAAGCTTCTCCTCCCTAAATAGCTACAACACAATCCTCAAATATTGGGAATGTTCCTCTTGGCTACGAGAGTACACAAGGATATCGTCAATGAATACTATGACAAACGAGTCGAGATGAGGCTAAAATACACTATTCATCAGATGCATGAATGCTGCTGGGGTGTTGGTCAGCCCAAAAGATATCACAAGGAACTCATAATGACTGTAACGTGTTCTGAATGTCGTCTTCAGAATATTCGAGTCCCGAATCTTCAATTGGTGATACCTAGACCTCAAATCGATCTTAGAGAACACCATTGCTCCCTGAAGCTAGTCAAATAGATCATCAATGCACGACAAAGGATACTTGTTCTTGATTGTGACTTTGTTCAACTGCCATAGTCGATGCACATCCGCCTAGTACCATTCTTCTTCTTCACAAACAAAACCGGTGCAGGCCTAATAAACCCCTTATCAAGAAGTTCCTGAAGCTGCTCTTTCAAATACTTCAAATCAGCTGGTGCCATATGATACAGAGAAATAGAAATGGGATGAGTTCCCGGCACAAAGTGAATATCAAAGTCAATATCCTTGTCGGGCGGCATGTCCGGAAGGTCTAAAGGAAACACATCCGAAAAGACTTGAACCACCGGAACAGAATGAATAGTAAGGGTATCAGCACCAACATCCCTCACAAAGTCCAAATAAGATTAAAAAAAACTTCCCAACCATTTGTTGAGCTTTGAAATATGAAATCACCCTGCTGGGAACATAATCTAGAGAACCTCTCCACTAGATCCTTGGAAAACTCGACATCGCCAACGTTACGATCTTAGCGTGACAATCCACCTTAGCATGACATGTAGACAACCAATCCATACCCAAGATCACGTTGAAATCAACCATACTAAGCAATAAGAGATCAACTCTAGACTCCAATCCCTCAATAGTCACTACACATGACCGATATACACGATCTGCAACAATAGTATCGCTCACTAGCGTAGATACATGAATAGATGAGACTAAGGACTCATGGGGAATATATAGATAATGAGGAAAATACGATGATACATACGAATAAGGGGAGCCGGGGTCAAATAATACAGAAGCATCCATGTGCCATACTGACACAATACTTGTTATCACTGCATCTGAAGCAACACATTTGGCCTGGCAGATAGAATCGGGCTGACCGCCACCTGATCAACCTCCCCTTATAAGGTGACCTCCAGATGCATGGGCCTCACACTGAGCTGGCTGGGCGGCTGGTGAAGTAATTTGTATGAAAGTCACTACCTGAGTCCTCTGCTGCACTGAACCTCCCAGGCGACGAGGACACTGCCTCCACATATTCCCAAACACCCAGATTTTGAAGAGGTCCCCAAACCGATAGAGCATAGGACGAACTCTGAGCTGGAAAGGCACTGAGAGATAACTGACACTGATGAGCACTGCATGAACCATGGTTTGATGATGCACCATGATAAATTAGACGGGCCATCGGAGCGTGCTTGTATAGACGACCCCTATTGTGGTAGAACTGGCCCCCAGAAGGAACACCGTTGAAAGCACCTGATCCACGAGGACTCTTGGACTTTCTCTCCTCACGCCCCTGACTATGGACCATCTCTAGTAGCCGAGAAATGTCAACCACCTCGTCGAAATGAGCACCAAATACACTCTCCGGAGTCATAGAAAATCGTAAGTGGTAGGTGATTCCATCAATGAACCTCCTAATCCCCTCCCTTTTATTGGGAACCAACCAAACTATGTGACGATCCAACTCTAAAAATCCCATCTCATACTGTGTCACAGATGGGCCATCCTAATGTAGTTGCTTGAACTTCCTGCGCAGCTCCTCCCTACGGGTCGGTGGCACAAAATTCTCCAAGAAGATCACAGAGAAGTCATGCCATGAAAGAGTGTAGAAACGACTGGCCTACTCCTCTCATAAGCCTCCCATCATTTGAAGGCATCCCCAGTAAATGGAAAAGTAGTGAATGAGACCTCACTGGTCTTTAGAATAACCGCAGTACGAAGGATCCGCTAACACCTGTCCAAAAAGTCCTGGGCATTCTCTGCCTCAACCCCAATGAATGATGGAGGCTGGAGTCTCCCAAAATTCTCAAGTCTCTTTTTCTCATCCTCACTCATAACGAGACCCACCTGGGTCTGAGCAGCTGCAACCGGCTGGGCTAGTAGCACCACTGGTATCTGAAGTCCCTGCATCACCATCTCGGGAGTACAGGCAGCGGGAATCTGAGTACCTCCTCCATCCTGAGAAGTGGTCGGCACGGTCTCAACATAAACTACATGAGTAAGGCTAGTGCACATAGTAAAAATCGAGCCAAATCCTCCTGAAGGTATGGAATCACAATGGGCACAGCTGGTACCTGAGCTGGCCCCACTGACTCAACCACATTTGGAACCTACTCCTGGACTGGAGAGACTTGTGGATCTGCAGGTACTACTCTAGCTATTGTACGAGCTGCACCTCTGTCCCTATCGTGGCCCGTACAGCGACCTCGACCTCTCGTGGCTCTAGCTAGTGGTACTGGTTGATGTCCGTCCTATCCGGTAGCACATTTCTTCACCATTTGTGAGAGAATAGAACAACAAAACTTTCGTTTCCGTAATCAACAAATCCACACAATAAGAATAAAAGAATAAGAAGTTTCCGAAGGGTTTGACACCCTCTCGAAGATCAGTACAGACGTCTCTGTATCGATCTGCAAGACTCTACTAAACCTGCTCATGTCTCTTGAAACCTATGTAACCTAGGCTCTTATACCAACTTGTCATGATCCAAGACTTAGCATGTCGTGATGGCACCAAACGCGGTACTAGGAAACCCGACATTTCAAAATATTTCCAACATTATTAAAATAATAAATGAGCTAAAATAGTTTAAATAATTAAAGCTCTCCTAAAATTGGATGGAAAATCAAAACTCAATACGGAAGTCCCCAAAACCAGGGTGTCATTGAGTACATGAGCGTCAATACCACACTAGTCTGAAAATACTGCCTATGAAAAGCTAAAACAAAATAATCAAAGCTGAAAGATAGGGAGGGAGAGTCAAGTTCTGCGAATGCCGGGCAGCTACCTTGAAATCTCCAAATAATCAGGGTGCGTGGATAATCAATACCCACCATGACCGGAAGCACCTGGATCTTCACACGAAGTGCAGGGTTTAGCGTGAGTACAACCAACTCAGTAAGTAACACGACTAACTATTGGACTGAAAGTAGTGATGAGCTTCACGGATGCAGTTTATTTTATAGAAAATATAATGCGGGAAAAATAAGCATATTTCCAAGTTTGACATTTAAAGCCAAAATAGTTAATTCATTTCAAGTTCAATTGAAACAGGATGTAGTATCTCTCAGAAATTTGATGATAGTGATATATGCCAGCTGAAGTATGACAGTACTGAAATTAAGTGCATATACTCATAGTAATAGTCACTCAATGACGAGCTTAAAACACACACCTAAATATGCTCGCTAATCAAAGATAGTATAGTACAATATCGTATCAACAAGGATTGGATTTAAATAGTGTTTTTGGAGTTTGTAGCTAAATTGATATCCAAGAGAATCAACGAACAAGATTTATATGATTAAAGAGCAAAACAACTAAGAATCTAGATCTAATTGACTATGACAATCGCAAAAAAAGTACCAAGGAAGATATCAATGGGAGAAAATACGGGTTGATTGGATAGGTGCAAGATAATATTCTAGGATCTAACTCTAGTTAATTCACTTCTAATGTTCAAGTGAGTCTCTCGAATTAACTCTATTATTAGTTCAAACGTTTAGTAGAAACTCCTCTCTCGATTAAGTCTCAATCTCACAACATGAACCAATTTAAGCTTAGTGAAGATATGCAAGAATTCGTTGTGGATTTGTCTTTAGGAGAACCTCTTTTGATTATCCTCCTAAATAGGTCTAAACAATAATTCAGGTAGCCTCTTTTGATTACTAAAAAGAATCAATTAATTCAACCAACAAGATAATGCAAAAACATCATAAGCTATGCCTCTCTCGATTACATGAACATGTGAATATAGATGCAACAATTAAAACACCCAAAATGATTGAATACATAAAACTGGAGTTAATATCCACATTCAAAATTAATAAACCAAATCCATCAATCCCTAAAGAGAACTACTATTCATATATGGAGTAATTCATCACTAATATAAAGATAAACATAAAGTGATCCAAACTCTTGTCTTGAGTGAGGATTGAATGATGAATCCCTTGTTCTTTTGCTTCTCCACCTCCTTCTTAGGTTATAGATGTGTCAAAAATCCCAAAAAAAAACATTTTGTCATGAATTTATACTAAGTAGGGTCGGGCCCGGATGAAAACACCTTTTCCTATGCGAATTTGGAAAATACTATGTAAAAAATGGATAGGCGCGCCACATGGGGAGAGGCACCAAGTGGGGTGGTAGTGGGGATTTCCAGAGAGCTTGTAATTTGACAGGAGCAGAAAAATGGGCAGCTGCGGCACCCCATGCGCCGCGGCTGTGGAAGTTTCTCAATGTCCGGCTTTTCCCTTGATTTTTAATATCCAGATGTAATCCTCGAGTGCAATAAGAAACTAAAATACTAGATTATATCCTACCATCAACACCTCACACTTAAACCATTTCTCATCCTCGAGCAATCAAACTACACTTCATATAGACACGAGCTCTTTAAACAATTCTCATAACTTATCACACCAAGAATATTTAAAATAGTTTAAGAACAATAACATAACATCATAGCCTCAAGATTTGATTCAAAATCACCACGCATTATTTATAACCCGCTCAGTTACTCTAACACAGAGGTCAACGGCATTACCTTTCCTTCATGAATCAAGTGCCCTCACAATAATAAAGAGTAGTTCTACACACAATAAAAGTTAAGAATAATTAGGAACTCAAGATAGAAAGAATTTACTCACTCTCAAAAACAACATTTATATGTCCCAAAAGATGCACCAAAGGCTTGCCCATAGTGTACCACTCACTAATCGAGCTCATTCATTCAAGGATCAAGTAGGACTTTAATTGATTGTAATGTAAGCTGCGGGGCGGGTAGGATACGTTTAGATATAAGAGTGACTACACCTCGCTAAGCACTTTAATACATACATTTCAACCGTTCAAAACCCCACACTTATGTCAAACCATAACTCCACCTTCACATCAATATACATTAACTTTCTATTTCTTTAAGCACAAATGCACCAAGAGTCACCACTATCAAAGAATATTTTACAAAAGAATGCAACATTTTCTTTCTTTTTATCTCTTTTTTCAATTCTAGTGGCTATTACTTTTTTTCAAAACAGTGCACCTTTCTCCTTATTTCATTAGTTCCAACCAAAATCCTAACCCACTACCCCACACTTCAACTTCTAAAAAGTTCATAATAATTTGAAGTGCTCACGAGAGGTAAAAGGTTCAAACAGATAGTCAATTAAAACAAATGGGTAAGGCTTGTAATTTGGTTGCCTAAGAACATGATTACAGGCTGCACAAGGTTAACTACGGTACATAACAATTATGTGGGTATAAGCATATAACTGTCTCAACAAAGAAATGCCAAAATCACTTCCAAGACTGAACAAAACTACTATTTCGCCTTGTAAACACACGGGGAAAGTTCTAGACATCAAATGCAATGCATAGAATCACACAAAACCTCCCACACACATGGAACATAAGTTATTCAAGATTGGATTATCAAGACACTCTAGTCAAAGCCGTTAAACTAATTTAAAATTCATACAAATTAAGGTACTTATGCAAAAGTCAACACTGAGCCTAAGCGTCATAACTAAAGCACTCACTATTCTCAAGACATGATAAAATTAAGAGACATTTTTCTCAATTCAATTCATAGAACAATGTTTCCTACTTCTAAAAACAAAAATCTAACTACGTCCACTTCAAACAAAACCCTTGGAAAAGAACCGCGCCATAAATAAAAACAAAGGGGTACTTATTACACTACCAAAAAAAATAAAATCTTTTTTTCTTTTTCTTTCGACTTTAATCCCTCAAGAAACCTGTCGAATGATATCCACCGTCAGGAAAAATCAAAAAAATCTAAACTTTTAGGCTTTTGATTTTCAACTTTTTCTATCTCTAACTACTAAATAAACAAAGATTAACACATATACATATACATACAATTTTCCCCCTACCCCACACTTTAAGTTTTGGCATGTCCCCATGACACACAATTAAAAAACATAAGGTAAAGGAAACTTTCGTGAATATCTAGTCGGGGTCTGAGTCGAAGTCGAGCTCCATTCCATGCGCCCGAACCAATGAACACGTCCATGCAGACAACTTCTTCTTAGACTTTTGGGGGTACACCACACACTTATCTTTTCCACTCGTCGTAGCCTTCTCCGTCAAACTCTTCACCTTCCACTTAATACTCGCATATGGCTTCTCTTTTTCCGCCCCCGTTTCTACATTCATCCCAAAATTTACAGCCTACTCCCTCATTATAAGCATGACTTTTCTATCATATATTTCTAATATTGCTCTACCTGTTGCTAATAAGGGTCTTCCTAAAATGAAAGGGACCTCCTCATTCTCATCCATATTTACCATAATAAAATCCATAGGAAACATGAACTTATCTACCCGCACTAAGACATCGTCCACTATCCCCTCAAGTATCAGAGTAGTTAGGTCTGTCAGCTGCAAAGATTTTTCTACTGACCGTATCTCTCCAATATCACTCTCAAACTTCCTATATATAGACAAAGGCATTTAGTTAATTGAGGAACGAGAATCACATAAAGATTTATCAAATTTGATAGAGCCTAAAGAGAAAGGTGTAGTAAAACTCTCTAGATCTCCACACTTTTGCGGGAGTTTACTCTACAAGATAGCATTGCAATGCTCTGTGAGCTTGATTACTGATGTCTCCTCAATCTTCCTTTCTCTTTGTAACAATCTCCTTCAAGAATTTTGCATAAGCTAGCATTTGGGAGAGTAACTCTGTGAATGGAAAGCTTATATTAACATGTCTCAGCATATCTAGGAACCTCTCAAATTGTTTATCCAGCTTCTCTATATAAGGATTTTGAGGAAAAGGTAAAGCAGGAATGTGCTTGCTCTCTTCATTAGATTCATCCCTTCTCGAAGTGTCCTCCTTCTTCTCTTTGTCAGCTCCCTTCTTGCCTTTCTTCTTCTTCTTATCAACTTCATTTTTCGGCTTCTCCTCACTTTCTTTTTCAGGTACCAACTCTTTTGGGACTGGAGTGGGATCTTTCATCACTTACCCGCTTCTCAAAGTTACAACATTTATAGTTTATTTGTGGTTCCTTTCAGTATCAGCTGGCAAAGTACCTGGGATCCTCTCAGACAATATGTGGCAATTTGTCCCTCTTGCTTCTCCTAATTTCGCAACCCTGTGCCATACTTTTTGATAGTATCACCATGGGAATCTAATATCCCATCTGTCTTGACATTAAAGGAATTCATTAGATCTTCTAACCCATACTGAATTGGTTGTTGAGGCTGAAATTGCTACCTCTACTGATATTGGAAAACAGGAGACCCTTGTTCCTGAGGTATGGCGTTATTTTTTTGCCATGCATTTGATGTGCCCCCAAGTGAACTCAATAAAAACCAGGGTGCCTCTAATCCATTGCATTAAAGTTGTAATTTCCAACAACATTAACTTCCCATTTGAGGCTTGACACTCATTAGTCGAGTGTCTTCTTCCACAACTATCGCATGCTGCATAAGTCTCACTCTGTATTGATGCTAAAGTCAGCTTCCTTATCTCCTTCGCCATAGCATCAAGGTTTACTTGCACAGATGTGTTAGCAGCAACCGGGTGAACATCATTCTCCTGTCTTCTTTCAGCACTTTTAGAGGGCCAGTGATTTGCATCTTCATATAATTTATCGAGAATAGTGACTATCTCCTCTAGTGTCTTTTTTCATTAACGGACCTCCAGCTACATTGCTCAATATTCTGCGTGAGGCTGGTGTCAACCCATCCCAACAATCCTGGAGTTGTATCCAGAGTTCAATTCCTCTAGGCTGACACTTTCAAACAATCTCCTTAAACCTCTCCCAAGCTTCGAAACTGTTTAATTATCATTTTGGCAAAAGTTATGGATATCTCTTATAAACTTGCCCGTTTTAGCTGAGGAGAAATATTTGTCACGAAATTTTCTATTCATATCCTCCCATCTTCTAATTTATCCTTGAGGCAAGCTTCGAAGCCACTGCTTCGCGTCATCTCTAAGCGTGAAGGGGAATGCCCTTAGATAAACTGCATATTTTGAAACACCATTATATTGTTTGGATCTTCGTTCATCTTCCCTCTGAAGACACAACAGTTTTGTAGAGTTTGAAGTAACCCTTTCTTTTATTCAAAATTATTAGCTACAACAGAAGGTGGTCGAATGCTTGACAATCCTTTGTTGTAGACTGGTCTACATTAATCACCAAGTGATCTCCCAACACCGAGGCTATGTTTTCGAATTGGTCTACACACACGAGTTGATTTTTATTAAGTATGTGACCCCTCTTTTCTTTGTAAATACGTTGTGCATCTTTAAAAGCTACTTCTTTAGCATCTAGTGCAGCTTTCTCTCGTTTTTGGGCTGCCTCTCTCGTAACCAAATCTATATTATCTTCACCACTTCCAGACATATCTTTGGTTGAGGATTGCCCAACCTTTTATAACGTCTTGATGAGATTTCTCTCCTTCCTCAACTTTCGCAGTTGTTTTTCAATTTCCGGCTGATATGGTAGCAATTCCTTCCCAAAATATCGGGTCATGCACCAATCTAACCTACAACCTGTGCACAGTCAAAGAACACCAACTATAAAAGGGGAAAAACAAAATAAAATAAAAAGGAAAAAGTTCCTGAATTAGCATTACAAACTATTTCAAACACTATTGATCACCAATCCCTGACAACAGTGCCAAAATTTGACGAGCTTAGAACACACACCTAAATATGCCCGCTAGTCAAGGAGAGTATACTATAATATCATATCCACATGGATTGGATTTAAACAGTATTTTCAGAGTTTGTAGCTAGATTGTTATCCAAGAGAATCAACGATCCAGATTTATATGATTATAGACTAAAATTAACTAAGAATCTAGACCTAATTGACTATAACAATCGTAAGAGAAGTAGCAAGGAAGATATCAATGGGAGAAAATAGGGGTTGATTGGATATGTGCAAGATAATTGTTTGGGATTTAACTCTAGTTAATTAACTTCTAATTTTCAAGTGAGTCTCTCAAATTCACTTAATTATTAGTTCAAACTTTTAGTAGAAACTGCTATCTATATTAAGTCTCAATCTCACAATATGAACCAATTTAAGCTCGGTGAAGATATGCAAGAATTCGTGGTGGATTGGTCTTTAGTAGAACCTCTTTCGATTATCCTCCAAACTAGGTCTAAGAAATAATTCAACTAATATATTTCTATTACTAAGAAGAATCAATGAATTCAACCAACAAGATAATTCAAAAGCATCACAACTTATTCCTCTCTCGATTACATGAACATGTGAATATTGATGCAACAATTAAAACACCCAAAACAATTCAATACATAAAATCTGGAGTTAATATCCACAAAAAAAAATATCAATACACCAAGCCCATCAATCCCTAAAGAGAACCACTACATACATATAGAGTAATTCATCACAAATATAAAGAAAAACATAAAACGATCCAAACTCTTCTCTTGCGTGAGGATTGAATGATGAATCTCATGGGCTTTCGCTTCTACACCCTTCTTCTTAGCCTCCTTAGGTCTTAGATGTGTCAAAAATACCAAAAATAACATTTTTCCATATATTTATACTAAGTAGGATCAGGCCCGGACGAAAACACCTTTTCCTATGTGAATTTAAAAAACAATCTGTAAATAATGCACAGGCGCGCCGCATGGGGTGACGCGCCAGGCGGGGCGGTAGTGGGGATTTCCAGAGATCTTGTAATTTAACAGGAACAGACAAATGGGTAGCCGCGGTTGTGGAAGTTTCTCAGAGTCTGACTTTTTCCTTGGTTTTTGATACCCAGATGTAATCCTCGACCCCCGAACGCGATCCCGTCTTAATCCTTTGGGATTTTACTCAGAATTCAAAGCTCCAAATCACTCGAATTATCTGCATAACATTTACAGAGCTCAAAATCCTCATACAAGGCATAAAATACACAATTAGTGCAACGCACAATCGATTAAATCTCAAACTCAATTAAAGCGTAGAAAATTCAAGTGCAATAAGCGACTAAAATACTAGATTATAGACTACCATCACTCAGTCCTCACACTCACTCCACCCTCACAGTCACTCATTCCTCACAATCTCTCATTTCTTGCCGACACTCGATACTCGCGCTCACACTCAATAAGTACCCGCGCTCACTAGGGGTGTACAGACTCCGGAGGGGCTCCTTCATCCCAAGCTCCATAACAAGACCATCATGGCATAAATCAATAGAACATGATGCGGCGTACAAACTGCTCCCATAAATATCCCCACAATCAGGCCCTCGGCCTCACTGAGTCATCAATCTCTCCAGTCTCTTGGGCTCTCAATAATAATGATAATCAGCCCAAACAACGATGATATAATGTATCAATAAAGTACAATAGATACTAAGATATAATATGTAAGTAAAACTGTGACTAAGTACGAAACAACAATGTAGCAGATAATTTAACATGCAACACGACTTATATGGGTCCCTATAGTACCAACACCTATCCTAAACATGATTTCTAACATGATATGCAGTTCAATTTCTATAACACATGGAGAATACATGGATAACAATAGACTATTCAACTATACGATTTCATGGAATTGACCAAGTCACAGTTCTACGGTGCACGCCCACACGTCCGTCACCTAGTATGTGCATCACGTCATAACAAATCACTGACACATAATACAAGTTTCATACCCTCAGAACCAAATTTAGAACTATTACTTACCTCAACCCGTGCAAATCCCTACTCCAACACGCTCTTTCCTCGCGAATTAGCCTCCAAATGCCCCGAATCTAGAAAAAAAATAGTTTGATACAATCATCACGAGCTAAAGGAATCAATTCCATAAGAAAATACTAAGTTATTAATCAAAAGTCCACTCAAAAGCCGGCCCCCCGAGCCCATAAAAATCATAAAATATGAAATTCCAATTAACCACGAGTCCAATCATACAAAATTTACCCAAATCTGACACCAAATCATCACTCTAATCTCCAAATCAAACTCTCCAAATCTCTTACCTCAAACTCCCAAATTACACCTCAAAACCACACAATCTAGGTGCAAAAATCAACGGGGAAACATAATTATTGAATGAATTAAATCAAAAGTGAATTACCTCAAGAATCGCTTCAAAATCCCTCTCAAAAATCTCCTAAGCCGGAGGTTGAAATGTCCAAAAATGAAGAAAATCTCGAAAACCCTCTATAACGACCCTGCCAGTCGTTCCGTGAGATTTACCCTATTTCTCCCATTTCTGCTTTATCATATATTTCTTAGCCTGTTTATGTTGTGTAGGGTCAGTTTGTTTGGGTTCGGAGTAGTCATGGTGAGAATTGAGGCATTTAGTCTCTTAAAGTAGCCTAATAGTCTCGGAATACGGATTTTATGGCTCCGATAGCTTCGTTAGGTGATTTGGGACTTAGGAGTGTGTTCGAAATGAAGTTTGGATGTCCGGTGTAGAATTAGGCTTGAATTGGCGAAAGTTAGTTTTTGGTGATTTTTGTCGGCAGTGCAAGAATTCCGAAAGTTGGAACAGGTCCGTAATGTCATTTTGGATATGTGTGCCAAATTTGAGGTCAATCGGAGGTGTTTTGGTTGGTTTCGGCATCGTTGGTGAAATTTAGAAGTTTCAAAGTTCATAGGTTTGAATTTGATGTAATATGTGTTTTCATATTGTTTTTGGTGTTTCGAAGGCTCGACTAAGTTAGAATGATGCTATGGGGTGTGTTAGTATGTTTGTTTGGGGCCCCGAGGGGCTCGGGATTGATTTCGGATGGTTGGTGTAGTTTTGAACTTAGGAATTTGCAGCAAATGGCTGCTGGTGTAAAGCTTCTGGTGTGGCCGCACCTGCGGATGGGTAGCCGCAGGTGGGACGCCGCATGTGCGACGGTCCATGCGCAGGTGCAAAAGGAGGCTAGGAAGGAGGATTCTGCATGTGCGAAGAGTTGGCCGCGCCTGCGAAGCTGCATGTGCGGAGAAGAGATCGCAGCTGCGAGGAAAGGTCCGTAGTTGCGGATTAGCTGGGCAGAACAACATAAAAGAGTGCCTCCGCGAAATTTTGGTTATTCTACCATTGTTGCATGCGGTTGGAGCTTATTTGAGGGAAAATTGAAGAGAGAATTCGAGGGTCTTCAGTGGAGGTAAGTTCGCGGATTATTAAAGTCGTTTCCATGCTATTTTGTTCGGATTAGGCTTGTAATTTGAAGGATTAAAGTAGAAAACAAAATTTGGAAAAATGGGAGGAGGATTGGAAAATTCTTTTGGCGGTTTGGGTAGGCAATTGTGGTCCAATTGTGGTGTTATTGTTATGTGTAGAATCGTGGAAGGACGAGGTTTCTAGTGATGTAAATTTTATCGAATTCCGATACGTGGGCCCGGGGCTCGGGTTTGGCCGAATTTCGAAATTTTTGTGTAAATTGATAGTTTTCGATTGGGTTGTGTTCCTTTAGTATATATTGATGATGTTAAACTGGTTTTGGTTAGATTCGGGCAATCATGATCCAATTTGAGGGGTAAGAGCATCACGGATTAGTGTTGTGGCCCGGTGGACGTAAGTAATAATTATAAATCTTGTCCTGAGGGTATGAAACTCCGGACTTCATATTTCTCACTGTTTTTAGAATGGCGCACATGTCGAATGATGAGTATGTGGCGCACACTGATTTTTAGATTGGACTTGGTCCTCTCCACGGCAACTATTGAGTTGCGTATTTTACTCTAAGTCATATGTTAAATTGTGTTCTAAAGACTATTGCTATATTTGGGCTATAAGCCATGTTTGAGGCCTCGTGCCGACTTGTTTAGACCCCTTGGGGGATTATTACTGCTATTTCCTCAGTGTTGATTTATGATTACACTCAGTCATGTTGTGCTTAACTATTTTTGAAACTTAGCCTTATTTAAACTATTTTGAGATATAAAATGATGTTTTGGGTCGAGTACCCCGTTTTACTGATACGCCCGAGGGGCTTTTGAGAGGTTCTGACTGAGTGAAGCCAAGGGCCTGATTGTGAGGATATGATACGCCACGAGGTGGCTTGATATTAGCGCTTGGACTGAAGGAGCCCCTCTGGAGTCTGTACACACCCCTAGTGAGCCCAGGTACCTACTGAGTGCTGAGTGGTGAGTGGTGAGTGCTGAGTGCCGAGTGATGAGTGATTAGGAGGCATGAGTGACAGTGAGGTTACCCAAGGGGCTCATACTGAGTGGTTTTGAGGTGCTGAGTGATGTTCTGCCCAAGGGGCGATTTATGATTCATGTTTTTGCCCAAGGGACTACTTATGATTTATTTCATTTTCATACTAAATCTTTCGGTTTGAAATTGTTGAAAATACATTTTTCAAAGGATTTTCTGAAGTTGGTTTTAAGGCATGATGATTTCATATATCTATGTATATACTGTTGGAAAGAAAGGTTGTGCATATTGTGAATTGATGATATTGATTCTTATGTGTTTTCTTTCCGCTTAGACTTGATTTATTTTCATTACTACTGAGTTGGCGTACTCACATTACTCCCTGCACCCCTGTGTGCAGATTCAGGTGCAGATACCGAGCATTAGCTATCTATTCTGTGCGGAGTCGGAGTGCGGGATATAGAGGTAGCTATTTAGCGACCGCAGCATCTCTATTTTCCCTTCTTTGTTGTATATAGCTATTCGTTCGGAGGTTTTGTATTATAATAGTATTCATTTTGGCATATTTTTCTTAGATGCTCATTACATGTTGGCTCCGGGTTATGGGGTTGGTTGGATTGTGTAACTGTTCATTTTGCCTAATGGATTTAGTAAATTCTGTATACTTTATGAAAATTCTTGAAATTGGTTGGGATTTTGGAAAGAAACTTAAATAAGTGATTATTGGCTAGCCTAGTTCCACGATAGGCGCCATCACGGCCGGTTTTTGATTTTGGGGTCATGACACCCTCGAATTTAAACACTTCCAAGTGCTTTCACACCTGCGGCCAGATATCCGCACCTGCGGATCGCTTTTCCGCAAAATCCTCTTCTTTTGCGAAAGTCACTTAAGTCCATAGAGTCCGCAACTGCGCTCCAGGTTCCGCACTTGTGGCCTATGATCCGCTTCTGCAAAGGCAGCCTACGCCCCTCTTCTCCCCATCTACAGAACCCTGCTCGCACTTGCGGGCTTGCAGACGCGGATTACCCCTTGCCCCTTTGTCCTACCCCGTGCCAGCCTAGATCTGCACTTGTGCAACATCCGCTGAACTTGTGGCCAAGACCCTCTCAAGTGCGATCACACCAGAAGGCTCCCACTTCAGCATGCACTAACTTTCAGTTTTGATCCGTTAACATCCGAAATCAACCCGAGGCCCCTGGGACCTCAACCAAACACACCAAAGAGTCCTAAAACATGATACAAACTTAGCCGAGCCCTCAAACCACGTCAAACAAAATCAAAAAATGAATCACTCCCGAATTCAAGCCTAATGATAACTAAGGAATTCCAACTTCTACAAATGATGCCGAAACCTATCAAATCACGTCCGATTGACCTCAAATTTTGAACACAAGTCAAAAATAAAACAACAGACCTACTCCAACCCTTGGAACCCCAATCCGATCCTGGTATACACAAAGTCCATTCTTGATCAAACTTCAAAATTTGCAGTATTCGCCATTCCAAGCCTAATTCCACTACTGACCTCCAAATCACAATCCGGACACGCTCCTAAGTCCAAAATAACCTAACAGAGATAATGAAACCATCAAAACTCCATTTTAGATTCGTCTATATATAATTCCGCATACGGTCAACCTTTTCAACTTAAGCTTTCAACCTTGAGACTAAGTGTCTCAATTCATTGCTAAACCTCTCTGGTCCCGAACATCAACCCCAAGTCACATAATAACTGTAAAGCATAAAATTAGCAATAAATGGAGGAACAGGGCTACAACTCTTGAAATGACCAACCGAGTCATTACAAGTCTGTGTCTCATTCCAAAAAAATCTATATGTGAAAAATTGAAGAAAAATGTGAAATTTTTCCTTAAAAATGACTTGAGTTGACTACGGTCAATTTTTTTAAGCGGACTTGAATCAGTGTTTTGATGATCCTAGTGGGTCCTTATCATGATTTGAGACTTGGGCGTATGCTCGAAAATTAATTTGGAAGTCCCTAACTTGTTTTGACTCATTTTGCCGAAACTGAGCATTTTTTAAAGTTGGAAATTACTATGTTTGACAGTAACTTGAATTCGTAGCTAACATGTTTGAATTTTGATGTTAAAACTTGGAGTAGTTTTACATTTTAATTTGGAACTTGTCTGCAAAATTTGGTTCAATTCGGAATTTGTTTGACTTGATTCGGATGCTTAAATGTGATTCTAGTGTTCTTGAGTTTCACTTTGAAAGTTCATCCATTTTGAGTATTTATTCGTAGATTTAGATATTATTTTGGTGATTTGATTGTTCAAGCAAGTTATTATGATGTTATTACATTTGTGTGAATATTTAGTTTGGGGCCCGAAGAGCTCGGGTGAGTTTCGAATAGGCTACAGATTGATTTTGGACTTTGGAGATAACTGATGATTTCTGTGATTGTTCATGTGGTCTACAGACATTACATTTGTGAGGTATAGTTCGAAATTGCGATCCTCGCTTTTGTGAATAATGGTTCGCATTTTAGAGCATGGCTTGGGCTGGGTGAACCTCGCATTTGCAAGGATTTGTTTGCATTTGCGGACTGTACCTTCGCAATTGCGAAGGAAGTGGTCACAACTGCGATCACTGACCACTGTTGTCTGCTTTGCATTTGGGATGTGTGTGGTCACATTTGCGAAGGCTGTAAGCTCTCATTTGCGACTTTGTGTCTCTGAGACAGGGTTAGTATTTGTGACCCTTGTCTCGCATTTGCGATGTTTGCAATTGCGAACAAGACATCACAGTTGCAACATACGTAGCTAGGTAAAAGAGGGGGAAAATGGGACTTAGCTCAATTATCATAATTTCTCAACCCTAAACACCCTAGAGACGATTTTTCAAGAGATTTTTCTTCCTACATTAATTGGTAAGTGACTTTAATCCATTTCTTTTCAGATACCCATTGCATTTCATGAGATTTAAACATCAAATATAGAATTTTCATGGTAGAAATTAGGGATTTGGGTAGAATTAGAGAATTTTTTTGTAAAATTGCGATTTAGACCTCGAATTGGGGACGGAATCGAAATAAATCACATAATCGGACTCGGAGGTGAATAGGTAATCGGGTTTTGGTCCGAATCTCAATGTTGACCAAGCGGGCCCGAGGTTGACATTTGTTGACTTATTCAAAAGTGATATAAATTGAACCTCTTTCATTTGTTGGTAGATTCTAAAGCTTATTTTGAATCATTTGGCCAATAATTTGTTAGATTTGGTTGGCTAGGAGGCTTGTTAAAAAGGAAAGATCGTGGTTGATTGATTGTTTGAGTTGCGAAATAATGTAATTATTAGGTCTAACCTCTATTTGAGGGATTAGGAACCCTTGAACTACATGTTATGTGGATTTCGTGTGAAACGGCGTATATGCATGGTGACGAGAGTATATGCATCATTTTGTTGCTTGCTTCTATATTTTTGTTACTTCACAGTATATCTTGTTGCATGCCTTAATTGTTACATGCTTATTTGACTTCCATGCCATAATTATTACTTGTCATTTAGTGATCCTAGAACTAAATTGTTTACCCCTCCTATAATTCCATGCTTGTTTTCTACTTGTCTCGAATTGCTTTTCTTGCATATCTAGGTTATCCTATGTCTTGCTTATCTTATAGTTTTGTAACAATTGCTGCCTTCGATTTTTGTATGAGTTGTTAAATGGATAGATATCGCGGAGTTGGTAAAGTTGAGACATTCGAGATGTTCGAGATTCTTTGATTATCATGTTATTTATATTACTTCTTATGTTTACTCTCTTAATATATAACTTCTTGTAAAGTTCAGTTGCTGAATTACTATTGTTGATTGAAACTATTTTGGGAGCGGGATGCACGCCGCAACAAAAAATTGAAAGGTGATGAATTGTGTTGGTACCCAATTTTTCCTCAAAATTATTTTCAAACTAACATTTACTTTTAAAATCATTTTTTATGTGGGTGGTATTTTTTCAACAATTTTTCGTATTTTTATCAACTCAATTTTCTATTTATTTAGTATTTTGTATTCAGTAATTATTCATAAATGATATTATAAATAATTTCAAAATGTTTTCCAGCTAAATATGTCATTTTTAATCATATTTAATTTTATTAGGTTTTAATTATTTCACAAATTAACCAAGCAGGCGGTGTTTAACTATAGTTATACAAATTTTGCAATTATGACCTAATTGCGCATTCATGCTATTTTAATTCAATAATAAGTCATTTTTTTGTTTTAATATTAGCTAATTACCTTAATTTTCATCTATGTGGCATTAATTTCATTTTTACATAATTATTGGCTATTTTAGTAATTATTTATTTGATTTTATGTGTATTCAACTAATAGCCCCATATTAGTTAAAATCTAGANAATTATTTATCTATTTTTATGGGGTATTTGACAAATAGCCATTTTCCATTTCAAATCTAACCTATTAAAATCCGACCCCTTACCCACTTAAACGGCCCAATAGCCCAGACCCAATTCCATACCCGACTCAACCCCCAACCCCTCTCATTCTCACCGACTCACATCTCTCTCTCTCTCTCTAGTCTCTTCTAGAGACTTCTGTCTCTTCAGCTCTGATGGCTCTCTTCATCTTCTCCGGCCACCCCTCGCCAGAGACCCTGAAACCTCTATCACCCCTGCTTCTCACGGCTCTCTTATGTCGCTGTTGTCATCCCTAAGGCCCTCAAAGGGCGAGAACCTGTCTACTTACACCCATGGTGTTCTTATCTACTCCAAGCCTCCAAAGCTTGATTCCGTGTAGGGTTTATGACCCTGAGGCTCGAGCTAGTGCCTTTCGAGGTCTTTCTCATCTTCTCTGAGGTTTTCTGTAAAACCTTAATGTTTGAAACTTTCTATTCTTTTAGATCCACCCTAGATATGTGCTTGTTACAAGTTATTATGAGGTTTCCCTTAAAGGTTTTCTATTTTTTCCTAAAAGGTTCTTCACTTCCAACTAGGGTTTCCTAAAACAGTTCTACGAAAATGATTTCTTCAAATTTTAAGTGTTGACCTGTGTTTTTCTCATATTCTTAAACGGTTTTGCTAAGTATCGCTTTTAATCATGATTTATTATGTTAAAGCTTTAGTTTTAACATATTCTAATTCTGTGTTGTTTCTATTGAGTTGTTCTTTTGATTCGTATGTGTGTCTGTTTCCCATGAGAAGTCCTTGATTCTTTCTGTGTTGTTTCTATTGAGTTGTTCTTTAGATTTGTATGTGTATCTATTTTCCATGAGTAGTCCTTGATTATTTCTGTGATTTTACCCTACCATACTTATTAGCGTTTCTGACTATTCATTTTTTGCCTATATCATGACTACCCTTTGTGATTCTGATTTTGTCTATTACATGTTTACTGCATTCATGCTCATAATGTCATGTACTGGCCTAAAGCCCTGATTCTATGTGATTCCTACTTTGTTGTGCTATCGAACCTTTGATTATATTGCTTCTTGCCTAATGTGTGTTTATCCCTCTTAAATCAGCCTATTCTTTTTAACATGCTTGAATCCCTGAATGATTGTGAGTAGTACTATACTGATTTTCACTCGATATTCTGATTCTGAATACTTCCTTAAATACATGAGGCTTTCCTTTAATCAGCACTAATTTCGGATCCCTGATCCCCTGTGATTGATACCCTTTGTTGATTTCAGACCTTTGAATTATTTTCAGGCCCTATTTTGTGGTTAATTACGCTATTTACTGTCTCTTGACATCTTTTCCTTAATTGAAACTTTCTGAACCTAGACCTAATTACCTATGCTATACTTATTTACACATTTAACTCTTTCCTTACTTGTTACCTGTTTATTACCATTTGAAGTTAACTCTCTTAATTAAGGGAGTACTTGTATTGATTGATTGCACTGATTGATTCTGAGTCCCATAATTGTTGGATAATTGGACTCCTACCTTATTTTACCTAGCCTTCAATTTGTTATATATATGCTCTCTTTAGTACAAACACACACACAAACTGATCTGTTCAAAATCTCTCTCTCACAATTAAAAAACTCTATGTTCTCTCTTCTGTGCTAGCTACTACTATTCTAAGTTAGCCGGCTGCAAGCCAAGGCTAACTATTATGCATATCTTACTTCCTGTTTGTGTTACTGCTATTTTCAGTTCACTGGTATGTTCTAATTTAGATTTCAGTCCTCAAATCAACGTGTTTCTATCACTGTTGTAATTCAGTGTGTTTCTAATTTGCTTTACTTATTATTCAACATGTATCTAGGATCCTGAACTCCTTTGTGCATATTAAGTTAGGCTTTATTTGACCAGCATGTTTCTGTATACTTAGCACCTGCTTCTTACGTGAATCTCCATGCCTATGATTGGTACATTAGTTTAATCCTGGTCTTAGTTGCTTGGGTGTTAATCTAACCTAGTACTTTACTGTACCCCTAATCCTCTGAACCCTTAGAGTTTCTAATTCTATGCCTGTATGTGTGTCTGCATGTTACATGTTTGCCTCACATGCTTTGTATTTGTCCCTCAAATCCCATTACCCATGTATGTGATTGTTGGACCATCCCTGGTCTTTTGTATGATGTTGAACTTCTATTTCCTTTTCAAAACTGTTTTCTTACTTACCCTTTCTCAAAACTGTTTTCTTGCTTAAACCCCTTTTAAATAAAAAAGCACTCTCACATCTCTTAGAAGTCTAGGTTCTGCCCCTTCTGTGTGAGCATTTCCTTGGGACCCTTAAGCTCCCTCTGAACTTTGACACATAGAGGTTGTCCGTTCCACACTGTACTTACTCTATTTTAGCTATGTCTGGGTGTGAGCATTGCCCAGGAGCCCCCTGAGGTCCTTAGGGAACTTTGACACACCCGGACTATGAAAGGCTATGAAACACCAAAGGTATTGAGGTTTGGAAGATCTGGGCCTACTTTAAGGCTCCCTATAGAAGTAACTTCTTTGGTTATGCAATTCATAATTACTGGCTTGTAATAATTTGTAAACAAATATTTGGGAATGGATAGTAAAAAGGGGAGGGTCGTTATATAGGTTATCCATGTTAAAGGGTAGATACTATGCTTCTAGGTTTACATATCTTACGTGTGCAATAGAAATTCATGCTTAGGGCTGATTGTATGCAAGCATATCATGCATTAGATATCCTGTTCCTTAGGTCCATGTTTACTGTTTCATCATCCTATTATGGTATTATCATTTATCATATAGAAATCATGCTTTAGGATTAAATGTTAATATAAACCTGTTATTCATGTAAACCAGTTCTAATATCGCTGTAATATTGTGGTACACCTAGGAATCATGCTTAGGATAATAATGCGCTAATAAACAAGTCATCCTCATACTTGTTGCATAGCCTGTTCAAATACTGTGACTTTATGCATTTAGAAATCCTGCCTAGGAATTCTGCATACCACCAATTCGGCATCCCTATGTGTGCATATTAGATATCATGTCTTAGGACCTCATTAAACACCTAGTTTAGCTACTGATTGCATAAAAAAGGCCCTAAAAATAGTTTCACCATGTTTTCAAGCAACTGGTAATAGTTCTGTATTTTTGCAACACCTAAGTACAACATGTTTAGGCAAACTAACTTGTAACAGTTTCTTTAATAATCTGGGTAATTAAGGAGTATTGCCATACGCTTAGGCAAGCCTTAGGTGTTAAATCTATTAAAACTGGAAACATACTCTTTTATACCTGCTGCTTGACTATTAATGGTTATAATCAGTAAGAAACTGATAAAATCCATCCTCTGAAGTCAGTAATAAAGCTGCCTCACTATTGCGTTCTCACCTAGATATCATGCCTTAGGTTATGAGGTTAATAAGGCCTTACTTGTTTTTGAGTCGTGCTAATCATGTGCATAATCTTTTGAGTAATACTTGGGCCTCGTATCTTCTCTTATTTGTTTTCCCCTTATCTGAAGTCCTAATTGTCATTGTTTGTCGCTTAGAATCTTGTCCTTTAAACCTAGGGGTCAACCTAGTACGTCCTTTTAGGATAGTAGTCCTAGCCTCCTCCAGGACTGATAGGATGGGACGAGTAATAGCAAGCAATAGAGTCTGTGACCAACACACGCTTTAATTACCTTCACGGGGTGGGAAGGGTAGAATATGGATATGATGACCAGTGCGCTAATACCACGTGTAGCCCCTCTTCGAGGAGTGATTACTGGGTATTTCATTGATGTGATCCATATAATTATAAACAAAACTGACATGTCTCTTTGTTTCCTTTTGTAACTGCTTTAATCATTACTACCGTTTTTACCGCTTTATTTAACGTTCAAATATGTGAGAACTTGTTTTAATACTTATTCCATAAATCATGCTCAACATTCATACTCTACTCGTGCCAAATAAAATACTATAGCAACACTTAATGAGTGGGTACCAGTCTAAAACCCCATAGAAACCTTACTCTATTGCACTGTTGCATGCATTATGGTCAAACCTAGTCAAGCTAAAGTGTCGTCCGCACGATAGCTTTTAAAAGAGCCTTATCCAAAAGTCCACCGGATTAACCTAAACCCAAACGGACGCCCTCACATTCTGTACATTTATTTGGAGAATTAAATGCTTCCTGCTGATTACTGACGATAAATAATCGAGTCCGGTGGGGGTAAGGGCCTAACTTTATTTTCTTTGTAGGAAAAATAAGGCACGAAGTCCCCATATTCGGCATGGTCTCCAAAATCCATCCAAAACTATTGAGTTGGTAGGAGGATCTGCACTCTAGCGACAAAGGGAAAGCAAGAATGTCGAGTCTAGGGGAAGGTCCTTCTGGGACCAAGTTGATAGGAGTGTCTTTATTTTTCTATCAATTTAATAAGGACAACGGCCATTAGTGACTTTCATTTTTCGTCTATCGTTTAGGATTTGTCTATTTTTCTTATCAATAAAATGAGGCATTTAGCATTTTTAGTTCTCCAAATCAATTTGTCGCTAGGCCTACCTCGGGCACAAAGAGGTTCCCAACTTAGGACTCGCTTTACATTCCCGTATTATTTGTTTAAATACCGCAATATTCTTTTCATGATCCTCACTGACTTGGTTACCTTTTGTTTTTATTTTTTCTTACTCCCCTCCCCAAAGGTTAGTTCGTGCATTCTAGCATCATCAGCCTATCGCACCAGATCCAGGGACCGACGAGTCCCGGGGTAGCAAGGTTAAACAAGCATTACTTACTATTTTATTTACTAAAATGATTTTCCCTTTCGCATTTTTTTAATTCCTGCAATAAGATCCTCAATGTTTGAAACAATTATCCAATTTATCAAAAGCATTTTTTTTTATTTTTCTTATGAATCAATATTTATTGCAATCATTTTTCTCTCATTGCTTTACGTATACAGCATTACTAATACTTGTCTTGATGAACCGATTACATTGACATGCAACGAGACAACGCAGCAAACGGACATTGATTCAGACGAAGACGACATACCGGACGAGATTGTCAAAGAAGTTGAGAACTTTGAGAACAGACCTAAGTCCAACCTGGATGAGACTGAAGTTATCAACTTGGGGGATTCAGAAAACGTCAAGGAGACTCGCATCAGCATTCATTTGTCACCATCATAAAAGAAAGAATACACAGAGTTTCTAAGAGAGTATGAGGATGTATTTGCATCGTCGTATGATGACATGACTGGTCTAAGTACGTCTATTGTGGCTCACAAACTGCCAACCAATCCAATGTGTCCACCGGTGAAACAAAAGCTTAGAAAGTTCAAACCTGACATGAGTTTGAATATCAAAGAAGAAGTTATCAAGCAGATCAATGCCAAAGTTCTCCGGGTAATGGAATACCCGACATGGATAGCCAACATTGTACCTGTGCCAAAGAAGGATGGGAAGATCAGAGTCTGCGTCGACTACCGGGATCTCAACCGGGCCAGTCCGAAAGACGACTTCCCCTTGCCAAGTATACACATTTTGATTGATAATTGCGCCAAGCATGAATTACAGTCCTTTGTGGATTGTTTCGCTGGTTACCACTACATTTTGATGGATGAGGAAGATGTTGAGAAAACGGCGTTCATCACGCCATGGGGAGTGTATTGTTACAAGATGATTTCATTCGGCTTGAAGAATATAGGGGCTACCTACATGAGGGCCATGACCACCATATTCCATGATATGATTCATAAGGAGATCGAGATGTACGTGGATGATGTCATTATCAAATCAAATAAAGATGCTGATCACATGGAGAACTTGGGGAAGTTCTTCAATAGATTGCCAAAATAGAATCTCAAACTAAATCCCCCGAAGTGTGCATTCGGGGTTCCCGCTGGGAAGTTGCTAGGATTTATTTTAAGCTGCCGGGGAATAGAATTAGATCCGTCAAAAGTCAAAGCCATTCAAGAGCTACCACCACCAAGGAACAAGAAAGATGTGATGAGTTTCTTGGGGAGGCTTAATTACATCAGCCGGTTTATAGCACAGTTTACAGTCATCTGTGAGCCAATCTTTAAGATGCTAAAGAAGGACGCTGCAACCGAGTAGACCAATGATTGTCAAAAGGCTTTTGACAGAATCAAGAAATATTTGTCAACACCGCCAGTCCTAGTGTCGCGCAAGCCAGGCAGACCTCTGTTAGTCTATCTTACCGTGTTAGATTGGGCTTTTGGCTGCGTTCTAGGGCAGCACGATGAAACGGGAAGGAAGGAACAAGATATTCATTACCTCAGTATGAAGTTAACTCCATATGAGGCCCGGTATTCTCTATTAGAGCATACTTGTTGTGCTCTAGCTTGGGTCACCCAAAAGCTGAGGCATTACTTCTGTGCCTACACAACATATCTCATATCAAGGATGGACCCATTAAATTACATCTTTCAAAAGCCCATGCACACTAGCAAGCTAGCCAAGTGGCAAATCTTGCTGAGCGAATTCGACATTGTTTACATGACTCAGAAGGTAGTTAAGAGACAAGCTCTGGAAAACCATCTTGCTGAGAATCTCGTAGACGAAGGATACGAACCCCTGAAAACATATTTTCCTGATGGGGAGGTATCATTCATAGGAGAAGACATTGCAGAATCCTATGATGGTTGGAGGATGTTCTTCGATGGAGCATCAAACTTCAAGGGAGTCGGTATTGGAGCAGTCCTAGTATCAGAGACCGGTCAGCATTATCTGATATCTGCCAAACTTAGGTTCCCTTGCACCAACATGGCCGAATATGAAGCCTACATCTTGGGGCTCAATATGGCCATTGACATGAACGTCCAGGAACTGTTAGTGATCGGTGATTCAGACTTATTGGTACATCAGGTACAGGGAGAATGGGCAAAAATGAATTCCAAGATACTGCAGTATCTGCACTACAGGAATTAAGAAAGAGATTCACAAAGATAGAGTTTCGGCACGTCCCCAGAATCCAGAATGAGTTCGCCGACGCATTAGCTACTTTGTCCTCAATGATCCAGCACCCGGACAAGAATTTCATTGACCCTATTCGCATAAAGATCCATAATCAGCCAGCTTATTGTGCCCATATCGAAGAAGAAGCAGACAGAAATCCTTGGTTTCATGACATCGATAAGTACCTGGCAAAAGGACAATACCCCGAGCATGCAAATTTCACTTAGAAATGCACACTTCGGAGATTGTCCAAAAATTTCTTCCACAGTGGAGGAATCCTGTATAGGAGAACTCCCGATTTGGGGTTATTAAGTTGTGTTGACGCAAAAGAAGCATCAAAACTGCTGGAAGAAATTCATGCTGGGACCTGTGGCCCATATATGAACGGTTTTGTTTTAGCAAAGAAAATACTCCGAGCTGTTTACTTTTGGATGACTGTGGAAACAGACTGCATCCAATATGTTTGGAAGTTCCATCACTGACAGATACATGGTGATATGATAAAGGTGCCTCCAAGTTAGCTCAATGCAACCAACTCACCATGGTCGTTCACCGCTTGGGGTATGGATGTTATTGGACCAATTGAGCCTGTCACTTCCAATGGCCACATGTTCATTTTGGTCGCCATTGACTACTTCACTAAATGGGTCGAAGCAGCCTCCTACAAAGCAGTTATTAAGAAAGCCGTGGCCGACTTTGTCTGCGACCACATTGCTTGTCGGTTTGGAGTTCCAGAGTCAATCATCACCGACAATGGTTCTAATCTCAACAGTGACTTGATGAAAGCTATGTGTGAAACTTTCAAGATCAAACACAAGAATTCCACAGCATACCGACCTCAGATGAATGGAGCCGTAGAGGACGCTAACAAAAACATCAAGAAGATACTAAGGAAAATGATAGAAAGGCACAAGCAGTGGCATGAATAGTTATCATTCGCTTTATTGGGATACTGCACCACTGTTTGCACATCAACAGGGGAAACTCCCTATATGCTAGTTTATGGTACAGAGGCTGTAATCCCTGCCGAAGTGGAGATTCCATCTCTAAGAATTATACAGAAAGTTGAGCTCGGCGATGCAGAGTGGGTAAGAAGCCGTTATGAGCAATTAGCCCTCATAGACGGGAAGAGAATGAATGCAGTATGTCATGGTCAACTATATCATAACAGAATGGCTAGGGCCTTCAAAAAGAAAGTCAAGCCAAGACGATTCACACCAAGGCAACTTGTGTTAAAGAAAATCTTTCTGCATCAAGATGAAGCCAAGGGGAAGTTCTCTCCCAACTGGCAAGGTCCGTACATGTGATGACCCAAAAGGTCATCGTGTGAAAATTTAGCAAAGATTGTGTTCCGATGCCTCGAAAGCCTCCGTTAATCTCACCTCAATGTGCGTGCCCAATCTGGGCGCGTAGCCAGGAAGCCTTTATTTGTAAATGTGTTAAACAGTTGAATTTATAATAATTAATTGAATAAAGTTGACTTTGGTCAACATTTCTGGTAAATGGAGCAGACCCATGATTTGACAATCCCGGAGGGTCCGTAGGAAAATATGGGACCTGGGCGTATGCCCGGAATAGAATTCCGAGGTCCCAAGTCCGAGAAATGAATTTTTAAATGAAATTATTTTCTGAAAATAATAACGACTTTTAAAAATGAACTTTGATGTGAGATCTGTGTTACCGAGCCCGTATTATGTTTCCAAAGCCCGGAATAGGTTCAATATGTGTTATGTGAGTTATCTAAAATTTTGCAAGAAACGGACTTGGTTTGACGTGTTTCGGATAAAAAAATGGAAAATTTGATAGTTTACGAAGTTTGAGGAAATTCTATGGATTTTTTAGTTTAATTCATTGTTTTTATGTTATTTTGGTGGTTTAATTACTCAAATAAGTTCGTAGGATAATTTTGAAGTCGTGTGTATATTTGGTTTTGAGCCTCGAGGACTCGGGTGAGTTTCGGGTAGGTGTCGGGGTGCTAAAAGGGTTGAAAAATCTGGTGTAAATAGATGTTGTTGGTGTCTGATGCTTTTGTTCTATCTGATCGCGTAGGGTTAGCTGCGATCGCATAGCTTTAAGTGAGGGGAGGTCTGTTTCCTCTATGCGATCGCATAGAGGTATAAGTGGTCCAGGTAGGGGCTGGCTAGGTACCCTGTGTGATTGCATAGACTCGTTCGCGATTGCATGGAGAGGGGTTCCTTGAGCTGTGCGATCGCAGGCCCCTGTTCGCGATCACGGTGCATTAGAAGCAGACCTCTATGCGATCGCAGCCCTCTCTTCGCGATCGCATAGGCTTATTTTGTCCAGTCATTTTAAAGCCTTAAAATTTTAGGAGACGATTCCACCATAGCTTCATAGGTAAGTATTCTTAACTCTAATTTCTTCCATTTTCCTTCATCAATCACTAGATTCTAGGTCTAAAAACATGAAATCAAAGGTAGAAATTGGGGGTTTTAGGTAGAGTTAGGGCTTTTGTAAATTGTGGGAATTCAACCTCATTTTGGGGTCGGATTTCAAAACAAATTGTATATTCGGGTTCGTGGGGGAATGGGTTATTGGGTTTTGGTCCGAACCTCGAATTTGGACAAGCGAGTCCGGGCTCGAATTTTGGTATTTTTGGTAGAATTATGGGAAATGTATTTTTTGGCCTAACCTTAGCTTGAGGGAATAGGTATAGAGTCTTATCTGCTATGTGTAATTTATGTCCAACGTATAGGTCAGGTGACGGGTACCTATACGTTGTGGTCAAGCATGCACGTGAGTCGAATTTTGATGAGTTATTTAGTGTTCTTTGATATTCTCTATGTTGTGAATTATTGGGAACCTTGGAAGTGGTATCTTGAGGTTACTTCATAACGTAGAAAGTTATTGATTATGTGTTCGGTTGAGGGTTTTACTCTTGATATTATACTTCTGAGCAAGATTGGTTATAGCTGAGTCCCTTGCCGGGACAATAGAATTTTGTTGATAACTTATGTACATTTGAAATGTCGTATTGTTAAACTTTCATATCAATGGTTGCTTTTATATTCATTATGCACGAAGGGACATTCTGTGCCGAGTGATTGTTATTTATGCACGAGGGGACATTCCGTGCCGAGTGATTGTTATTTATGCACGAGGGGACATTCCGTGCCGAGTGATTATTATTTATGCACGAGGGGACATTCTGTGCCGTGTGACTTTATTATTTATGCACGAGGGTACATTTTGTGCCGTATGATTTTGAGGTTATGAACGAGCGGTCATGCCGTGCCTTCTCCTATCGATTTTACTTGTTTCGAGTTGTTATTTCCTATTTTACTTCTACGTTCCCGTTAGTACTTGATTCCACTGTGTTAGTAATTGTTGCCCCTCTTATCCCCAGCTTGTTCTCCCCCGTAACTGTATTCTTGTTTATTTTCTGCTATACTATTTAAATGCACAGGTACAATTTGTTGTCGTGTCCTAGCCTCGTCACTACTTCGCCGAGATTAGGCTCGGCACTTACTCAGTACATGGGGTCGGTTGTACTGATGCTACACCTGCACTTCTCTATGTTGTGTAGATTATGCAGCTAGACCCAGTGGACATCATTAGGGGGAGTGTCCTTCAGTCCATTTCAGACGACACCGAGGTAGTTGCGCATGCGTTCGTGGATCTCGGCATCACTGTCTATCTTTCATTATGTCATCTATGTGTTTCCAGACAGATATATCATTTTATTTCAAACTATTTTTTTTAGCTAAATCTTAGACTGGTTCGTGAGGTTGTGACTCCATTTCTGGGTTTTGTACTTAGAGGGATTTCTTCGTTATTAGCTATTGTTATTTAGATTTTTATTAATGCTTCCGCACTTTATCTCAATTATCTAGTCAGTGTTTGTTATTTTCAGTTGTTAATAAATCAATTCATTGATCACGTTGGCTTGCTTAGCGGGTGCAACGTTAGGCACCATCACGGCCTGAAGGTGGGATTTTGGGTCGTGACAAGTTGGTATCAGAGCACTAGGTTTCTTAGGTCTCACAACTCACGGACAAACTTGGTAGAGTTTGAGGGATCGGTACGGAGACGTTTGTACTTATCCCCTAGAGGCTGCAAAGTTAGGAATAACTTTACTTTTCTTCTTTTCTGTCGTGTGATTTTAATTCTAAATGCTAATTGAGTTTCGATTCAATTCTCTCACAGATGGCGAGAACGCGTGCTTCCTCATCTACCGATCAGCAGCAAGATTCTCCTGTTGCAGCTCCTACGATAGGCGAAGCCGAGGCCGTACTAGAGGTCGAGGTAGGGGCAGGGCTCAGCCCAGAGCAGCAGCCCCAGTAGAGGACCCATAGGTAGACTTTGCCGGTAAGGTTCCTACTCAGACTGTTCCAGTTGGACCAGCTCAGGTCCCAGAGGGGTTCATTGCCACCCCGGTGCTTCAGGAGGCTCTAGTCCGCTTAGTGGGACTCATGGAGAGTGTGGCTCAAGCCGGTCTTCTTCCTACTATACCAGTCATTTCTCAAGCTGGGGGAGGGACCCAAACTCCTACTACTCGCACACCAGAGCAGCTAGATCCTCAGTTCCAGACTCTGGCACCTCAGACGGCCGGAGTAGCCCAGCGGGCATTGTGGCCCTGGCAGTTGAGGGAGCAGCTATGTCAGCAGATGCTTTATGGAGATTGGATAGATTCACCAAGTTATTCACTACTACATTTACTGGTGCAGCATCAGAGGATCCCCACGATTATTTGGACAGTTGTCATGAGGTTCTTCGGAACATGGTCATAGTAGAGTCATGAGGTTCCTCAGCCATCTAGGGGTGGCAGTCGTGGTGCCAAAGGTGGAGGTCAAACTCATAGAGGTGGAGGACATGCCACGAGAGGTAGAGGTCAGGCCGTAGTAGGTCGACCCAGTGATGTTCAGGTTGGAGGGGCTCAGCCCCGGTGCTATGTTTTTCCTGCTAGGCCTGATGCTGAGGCTTCTGATGCAGTTATTAAAGGTACGGTTTCAGTTTGCAGCCGAGAGGCTTTGGTGTTATTTGATCCGGGTTCTACATTCTCCTATGTGTCTTCATATTTTGACCTTTATTTGAGTATTCCCCGTGATTCCTTGAGTACTGTTGTGCATGTGTCTACACCGGTGGGTGATTCTATAGTGGTAGATCGAGTCTACCGTGCTTACCTAGTAGTTATTGGTGGTCTGGAGACTTAAGTTGATCCTTTTATTGTTGATATGGTTGAATTTGATGTTATATTTGGGATGGATTGGTTATCCCCTTATTATGATATTCTAGACTGTCATGCCAAGACAGTGACCTTGGCCTTGCCATGGGTACCTCGTTTAGAGTGGAGGGGGACTCCTACTAATTCTTCTAGTAGAGTTATTTCTTATATGAAGGCTCGGCGCATGGTCGATAAGGGTTGTTTGGCCTATCTGGCCTATGTTCGTGATTCTAGCGCAGAGGTTCCTTCCCTAGAGTCTGTTCCCATGGTTCGTGAGTTTCCAGAGGTATTCCCTGCTGACCTGCCGGGTATGCCACCCGACAGGGATATTGATTTTTGTATTGAGGTAGCTCAAGGCACCCAACATATTTCTACTCCGTCGTATCGTATGGCCCCGCCAGAGTTGAAGGATCAGTTGAAGGATTTGTTAGATAAAGGATTTATTAGGCCTAGTGTTTTTCCGTGGGGTGCCCCAGTGTTCTTTGTCAAGAAGAAAGATGGCTCAATGAGGATGTGTATTGGCTACCGGCAGTTGAACAAGATTACTATTAAGAATAAGTACTCTTTGCCGAGGATTGATGATTTATTCGAGCAGCTTCAGGGTGCTTCAGTGTTTTCCAAGATTGACTTGATATCTCGTTACCATCAACTGAGGATTAGGGCGTCTGATGTCCCTAAGACAGCCTTTCGCACTCGTTATGGGCATTATGAGTTCTTGGTGATGTCATTTGGGCTGACAAATGCCCCCGCTGCTTTTATAAAGTTGATGAACCGAGTGTTCAGGCCTTATTTGGACTCGTTCATTATTGTTTTCATTGATGATATATTGACATACTCTTGCAGCCGAGAGGAGCATGAACAACACCTTAGAGTCGTCCTCCAGACTTTGAGGGATAGTCAGTTGTATGCCAAATTTTCCAAGTGTGAATTCTGGTTGAGTTCATTTGCATTTCTAGGCCATGTGGTATCGCCAGAGGGTGTTCAGGTGGATCCCAAGAAGATTTCAGCAGTCAGAGATTGCCCTAGACCCACCTCAGCTACAGAGATTCGGAGTTTCTTGGGCTTAGCAGGTTATTATCGCAGGTTTATGGAGGGTTTTTCATCCATTGCAGCCCCGATGACTAGGTTGACTCAGAAGAGTGCTCAGTTCAGGTGGTCTGATGAGTGTGAGGCGAGCTTTTAGAAGCTCAAGACAGCCTTGACTACGGCACCAGTGTTAGTTTTACCCACAGGTTCAGGACCGTATACCGTGTATTGTGATGCTTCACGGGTTGGTCTTAGTGCAGTGTTGATGCAGGATGGCAAGGTTATAGCCTATGCTTCTCATCAGTTGAAGGTTCATCAGAAGATCTATACAGTTCATGACCTAGATTTAGTAGCGATTGTGCATGCATTGATGATTTGGAGGCATTATTTGTATGGTGTGCCATGTGAGGTGTTCACGGCTCATAAGAGCTTACAGTATATGTTCAAACAGAAGGAGTTGAACATGAGGCAGAGGAGATGGTTAGAGTTGCTGAAGGATTATGATATTACCATTCTTTATCATCCGAGGAGGGCCAATGTGGTAGCCGATGCTTTGAGCCGGAAGTCGGCCAGTATAGGTAGTCTTGCTTATTTATCAGTCGGAGAGCGACCCCTTGCTTTAAATGTTCAGGCTT
The DNA here is from genome assembly GCA_005239525.1 of Nicotiana knightiana. Lineage (NCBI taxonomy): Eukaryota > Viridiplantae > Streptophyta > Magnoliopsida > Solanales > Solanaceae > Nicotiana > Nicotiana knightiana. Next base: position 54,383 of record ML422826.1, on the reverse strand, counting down.
TAGCCAATCGATTTGTGAGATTAGATGTTTCTAAGACTGGCAGTGTTTTGGCCGACCGTGGCCCGTTCTTCATTGTATGACCGTGTTCGGGCTAGGCAGTATGATGATCGCCATTTATGTGTTCTTAGAGATAGATTCATGCACGGAGATGCCAAGCAGGTTACAGTTGATGATGATGGAGTTTTGAGGATACAGGGTCGTATTTGTGTACCTGATGTGGATGGTATTCGTGAGTTGATACTTCAGGAGGCCTATAGTTCCAAGTATTCTATTCATCCGGACGCCGCAAAGATGTACCAGGACTTGCGGCAACATTATTGGTGGCGGAGGATGAAGAGTGATATTGTGCCTTATGTAGCTCGGTGCTTGAATTGTCAATAGGTTAAGTACGAGCACCAGAGACTCGGTGGTTTGATGCAGCAGATTCATATTCCTGAGTGGAAGTGGGAGCGTATCACCATGGATTTTGTAGTTGGACTCCCACGGACTCGGAGGATGTTTGATGCAATATGGGTCGTTGTGGATAGACTGACCAAGTCAGCACACTTCATCCCAGTATCAGTTTCGTATTCAGCAGAGAAGTTGGCAAAGATCTATATGAGAGAGATTGTTAGAGTGCATGGTGTACCCATGTCCATTATATCAGACCGAGGTACTCAGTTTAACTCCCATTTCTGGAGAGTATTTCAGCGAGAGTTGGGCACACAGATTGATTTGAGCATATCATTTCATCCTCAGACGGATGGACAGTCCGAGCGTACTATTCAGATTTTGGAGGATACGTTACGAGATTGTGTCATTGACTTTGGTGGTTCATGGGACCAGTTCTTGCCTTTAGTTGAGTTTGCATACAACAACAGCTATCAGTCGAGCATTCAGATGGCTCCGTATGAAGCGTTGTATGGTAGGCGGTGTCGGTCTCCAGTCGGATGGTTTGAGCCGGGAGAGGCTAGATTGTTGGGTTCTGAGTTAGTCCAGGATGCCTTGGACAAGGTGAAGATCATTCACGATAGACTTCATATAGCACAGTCCAGGCAGAAGAGTTATGCGGATCGCAGAGTTCGAGAGTTGGCATTTATGATAGGAGACCGGGTATTTCTTCGGGTGTCGCCTATAAAGGGCGTGATGAGGTTCGGGAAGAAGGGCAAGTTGAGCCCTAGGTACATTGGTCCACTTGAGATTCTAGATAAGGTAGGAGAGGTGGCCTACATACTTGCCTTGCCACCTAATTTGTCAGCCGTGCATCCGGTATTTCACGTATCTATGCTTCGGACGTATATTGCAGATCCATCTCATGTACTTGACTTCAGTGGTGTCCAGTTGGACAAGGAGTTGTCTTATGAAGAGAATCCGGTAGCCATTTTAGACCGGCAGGTGCGATGGTTGAGATCGAAGAGTTATCCTTCAGTTCATGTTCAGTGGAGAGGTCAGCCTGTTGAGGCAGCTACTTGGGAGTCCGAGTGCGATATGCAAAGTCGATCTCCCCACCTTTTCCTCGATTCAGGTACCTTTCTATGTCCGTTCGAGGACTAACGGTTGTTTTAGAGGTAGAGATTGTGATGACCCAAAAGGTCATCATGTGAATATTTAGCAAAAACTGTGTTCCGAGGCCTCGAAAGCCTCCGTTAATCTCACCTCGATGTGTGTGTGCAGTCTGAGTGCGTAGTCGGGAAGCCTTTATGTGGAAATGTGTTAAACAGTTGAATTTATGATAATTAATTGAATAAAGTTGACTTTGGTCAACATTTTTGGTAAACGGACCCAGACCCATTATTTGACGGTCCCGGAGTGTCCGTAGGAAAATATGGGACCTGGGCGTATGCCCGGAATCGAATTCTGAGATCCCAAGTCCGAGAAATGAATTCTTAAAGGAAATTGTTTTCTGAAGATAATAAAGTTTTTTGAAAATGAACTTTGATGTGAGATCTGTGTTACCGTGCCCGTATTATGGTTCCGGAGCCCAGAATATGTTCAATATGTGTTATGTGAGTTATCTGTAAAATTTGGTAAGAAACGAACTTGGTTTGACGTGTTTCGGATCAAAAAATGGAAAAATTGATAGTTTATGAAGTTTGAAGAAATTCTATGGATTTTTGAGTTTAATCCATTGTTTTTGATGTTATTTTGGTGGTTTAATTACTCAAATAAGTTCGTAGGATAATTTTGAATTCGTGTGTATCTTTGGTTTTGAGCCCCGAGGGCTCGGGTGAGTTTTGGGTAGGTGTCGGGGTGCTAAAAGGGTTGAAAAATCTGGTGTAAATAGTTGTTGCTAGTGTCTGATGCTTTTGTTCTATGCGATCGCGTAGGGTTAGCTGCGATCGCATAACTTTAAGTGAGGGGAGGTCAGTTTCCTCTATGCGATCGCATAGAGCTGTCCGCGATCGCATAGGGGTATAGGAGGTCCGGGTGGGGGCCTGGCTAGGTACCCTGTGCGATCGCATAGACTCATTCGCGATCGCATGGGGAGGGGTTCCATGAGCTGTGCGATCTCAGGCCCCTGTTCACGATCGTGGTGCATTAGAAGCAGACCTCTATGCGATCGCAGCCCTCTCTTCGCGATCGCATAGGCTTATTTCATCCAGTCATTTTAAAGCCTTAAAATAGAATACCCATTACGGGATTTTCATATCTTTCAGCATTTTCTTCTTCTCCACTCTTCTTGGGCGATTCTTAGGAGACCATTCCACCATAGCTTTATAGGTAAGTGTTCTTAACTCTAATTTCTTCCATTTTCCTTCATCAATCACTAGATTCAAGGTCTAAAAACATGAAATCGAAGGTAGAAATTGGGGGTTTTGGGTAGAGTTGGGGCTTTTGGAAATTTTGGGAATTCAACCTCATTTTGGGGTCGGATTTCAAAACAAATTGTATATTCGAGTTCGTGGGGGAATGGGTTATCGGGTTTTGGTCCAAACCTCGAGTTTGGACCAAGCGGGCCCGGGGTCGAATTTTGGTATTTTTAGAAGAATTATGGGAAATGTATAATTAGGCTTTGGAATTGATTTATTGAATAGTTATTGGTGTTATTAAGTCAATTATGTCTAGATATTATCGTTTCGGAGTCGGATTCAAGAGGAAAGGCCGTGTTTGAGGCTTGACTTGCATTCTTAGAGCTGAGGTAAGTGTTTGGCCTAAACTTAGCTTGAGGGAATAGGTATAGAGTCTTATTTTCTATGTCTAATTCATGTCCAACGTATAGGTCAGGTGACATGTACCTATACGTTGTGGTGCAGCATGCCCGTGAGTCAAATTTTGATGAGTTATTTAGTGTTCTTTGATATTCTCTATGTTGTGAATTATTGGAAACCTTGGAAGTGGTATCTTGAGGTTACTTCATGACGTAGAAAGTTATTGATTATTTGTTCGGTTGAGGGTTTTACTGTTGATATTATACTTCTGAGCGAGATTGGTTATAGCTGAGTCCCTTGCCGGGACAATAGAATTTTGTTGATAACTTCTGTACATTTGAAATGTCATATTGTTAAACTTTCATATCAATGCTTTCTTTTATATTCATTATACACGAGGGGACATTCCGTGCCGAGTGATTGTTATTTATGCACGAGGGGACATTCTATGCCTAGTGATTATTATTTATGCATGAGTGGGCATTCCGTGCCGAGTGACTTTATTATTCATGCACGAGGGGACATTCCATGCCGTGTGATTTTTAGGTTATGCACGAGGGGTCATGTCGTGCCTTCTCCTGTCGATTTTACTTGTTTCGGGTTGTTATTTCCTGTTTTGCTTCTACGTTCCCGTTAGTACTTGATTACACTGTGTTAGTAATTGTTGCCCCTCTTATCCCCAGCATGTTCTCCCCCGTAACTGTATTCTTGTTTATTTTTATCTATACTATTGAACTGCACAAGTACAATTTGTTGTCGTGTCCTAGACTCGTCACTACTTCGCAGAGGTTAGGCTCGGTACTTACTCAGTACATGGGGTCGGTTGTACTGATGCTACACCTGCACTTCTCTATGTTGTGCAGATTACGCAGCCGGACCCTATGGACATCATTTGGGGGAGTGTCCTTCAGTCCATTTCAGACGATATCGAGGTAGTTGCGCAGGCGTTCGTGGATCTCGGCATCGTTGTCTATCTTTCATTCTGTCATCTATGTGTTTCCAGACAGATATATCATTTTATTTCAAACTGTTTTTTAGCTAAATCTTAGACTAGTTCGTGAGGATGTGACTCAATTTCTAGGTTTTGTACTTAAAGGGATTTCTTCGTTATTAGTTATTGTTATTTAGATTTTTGTTAATACTTCCGCACTTTATCTCAATTATCTAGTCAGTGTTTGTTATTTTCACTTGTTAATAAATCAATGCAGTAATCACGTTGGCTTGCCTAGCGGGTGCAACGTTAGGCGCCATCCGGCCTGAAGGTGGGATTTTGGGTCGTGACAGTACATAGTTCATAGAGTGCTGACAGTAGGAGCACTCATACTTGCAGAATTGGACGAAGATGTTTGGCCGAAACCCATCAATTCAGATGCAGTCAAGCGCTACTATGTGTAATCTTTATGCTTTCTCAGTGATGTAATTTGAACTACGTCTGATCTAATTCCCGTTTAAGAGGAGGGGGTACGTAGGAAGCCCTATGGGTTCGGCCACAATTCAATAAAAATCTATTTTTCCCCGCAATTGGAAACTGGGGCAGAATTTTGAGGAGGATCCTCAAAATTCCGAAGCAAGTTCAGCCAGTCGCTGCACGAGCAGCAGTCAGAGGCGTCCACCCAGCAAACTGGGGCAGAATTTTGAGGGGCTCAAAATTCCGCAGCAGGAGAGGTCGCAATGTATCAAGTTGATTCATGTCGTTAGTTCATCTAAAACTATTTTAGATTATATATTATACTATTACAAAATCATGCATATTTATTTTTTCTGAAGTAGATTTTTTAGCGAGCGCTACCCCAATGAAACAAATAGTAATATCATGATGAAGCAAACGAGCCAAGCGGAGCTAGCAGGAATGAGAACTAACCTTTCCCCTTTACAAAACTCACGATTTTGCTTTGGATGCAGGCACAAAATTGCAAAAGCCACAAAATATATTATCCGCTCCAAGGGCAGACATTGTTCCTCAAACTCGTCATGCCAACACTTATTATCAGCACAAACAATGCTTCATTATCACAATGCTCTGCCGCAATTTAACACTAGCTAAGAATTTCTTTTGTCCTTCCTTAAATATTGCATAAGGCTACGTTTCTGCCTTCCGAGACTAAACGATGTCTCCATTTGCATTCGCATATTGCATAAGGCTACCTTTCTGCCTTCCAATACTAAACGTTGTCTCCATCTACATTCGCATATTGCATATTGCATAAGGCTACCTTTCTACCTTCTGAGACGAAACGTTGTCTCTATCTGCATTCGCATATTGCATAAGGCTACTATTCTGCCTTCCGAGACTAAATGTTGTCTCCGTCTGCATCTATCCCTGCGTAAGTCTACCTTTCTTCCTTCCGAGGTTAAACGCTACCTCCATCTGCATCTTCATTTCATAAGGCTACCTTTCTGCCTTCCGAGACTAAACGTTGTCTCCCATTTACTTTTCAAAAGAAACCCCTGTCTCTATCATTCGCTTCCTTTTGGGCTAAGATCTACCCTTTTTAATTCTGAAGACTAAGCTCTGTCTTGTCAGCATCATGCTATTTCATCTTCATGGGCTAAAATATCGCCAACTTATCCAAAGGCGTCATCGTTCGGAGGCACCATCTTCATGGCCCGAGAACACCATGTCATGGCCTGAGGTTCCCTTTTATCAGCTTCCATATCATTATTCAAAGGCATCATGGTTCGGAGGCACCATCTTCATGGGCCCAGAACATCATTTCATGGGCCGCGAATCTTGCATCAAGCAGTTCATGGCCCAGGACATCATGGTCTAAGGACATCATCCTTAACCGTCCAAAGACAGCATTCATAGTCCAACGGGAATTTGCATCATGTTTAAATACGTACGATATATGCTTGGTATTCATTTGCAGGTAATTCGGCTACCAATAGCCATCCAGGCAGGAGCGGTCCCGCTCCAGTTCTCCTAACTATCCCATAAGTCGCTTGATCACCCAACCCTGCACTTTGCCTCCGTCCTTGTAAAACATCATTGATATACTTCGCAGGTGGCTCCTGAACTACATATGGCATGATTCATGTAAAATCAGGGAAATGTAGGCAGCTCAGAAACCAAGGCGCGGCCCAAATCCCTTCAAAACCATTTCGCTTGGTTAAAATTGGTCATTATATCTTTACCCGACAACTCTTTCATCCTTCCCAGGTAAAGAGGGGCAGTTGTTGATACCCAATTTTTCCTCAAAATTATTTTCAAACTTACATATTACTTTTAAAATCATTTTTTATGTGGGTGGTATTTTTTCCACAATTTTTCGATTTTTTATCAACTCAATTTTCTATTTATTTAGTATTTCTGTATTCAGTAATTATTCATAAATTATATTATAAATAATTTCAAAATGTTTCCCATCTAAATATGTCATTTTTAATCATATTTAATTTTATTAGGTCTTAATTATTTCACAAATTAACCAATTAGGATCTGTTTAACTATAATTATATAAATTTTGCAACTATGGCCTAATTGGGTACTCATGCTATTTCAATTCGATAATTAGTCATTTTTGTGTTTTAATATTAGCTAATTACCTTATTTTTTATCTATGTGGCATTAATTTCATTTTTACATGATTATTGGCTATTTAATAATTATTTATTTGATTTTATGGGCATTCAACTAATAGCCCCATTTTATTTAAAATCTAGCCTAGTTTTAAACCCAACCCATCAGATTAAACCAACCCAATACCCAACCCTTCAGCCCAATTAAATACCCAGCCCAGACCCAATTCCATACCCGACCCAACCCCAAACCAATCTAAGTCGTTGATCAAACTAGATCAACGACCTAGATTCCTAGTACCTTAATTAATTCAAACTAACCCCCCCCCCCCCCCCCCCCCCCCCCAAAACCCCTCTCATTCTCACTGACTCACATCTCTCTACTCTCATATCTCTCTCTCTAGTCTCTTCTAGAGACTTCTGTCTCTTCAAATCCGAGGGCTCTCTTCATCTTCTCCGGCCACCTCTCGACGGAGACCCTGAAACCTCCATCACCCCTGCTTCTCATGGCTCTCTTATGCCGGTGTTGTCATCCCTAAGGCCCTCAAAGGGAGAGAACCTTTCTACTTACACCCATGGTGTTCCTGTCTACTTCAAACCTCCAAAGCTTGATTTCGAGTAGGGTTTATGACCCCGAGGCTCGAGCCAGTGCTGTTCGAGGCCTTTCTCATCTTCTCTGAGGTTTCTGTAAAACCCGAATGTTTGAAACTTTCGATTCTTTTAGATCCACCGTAGATTTGTTCTTGTTACAAGTTATTATGAGGTTTTCCTTAAAGGTTTTCTATTTTTTCCTAAAAGGTTCTTCACTTCCAACTAGGGTTTTCTAAAACTGTTCTTCGAAAACGATTTCTTCAAAGACCTGTGTTTTTTCTGATATGCTTACACGGTTTTGCTAAGTATCGTTTTTAGTCACGATTTATTATGTTAAAACTTTAGTTTTAACCCTGTATTCTAATTCTGTGTTGTCTCTATTGAGTTGTTATTTTGATTTGCATGTGTGTCTGTTTCCCATGAGTAGTCCTGGATTATTTCTGTGTTGTTTCTATTGAGTTGTTCTTTAGATTTGTATGTGTGTCCATTTCCCATGAGTAGTCCTTGATTATTTCTGTGATTTTATCCTACCATACTTATTAAGGTTTCTGACTATTCATCTTTTGCCTATATCATGACTACCCTTTGTGATTCTAATTTTGACTATTACCTGTTTACTGCATTCAGGATCATAATGTCATGTACTGGCCTAAAGCCCTGATTCTATGCGATTCCTACTTTGTTGTGCAATCGAACCTTTGATTATATTGCTTCTTGCATAATGTGTGTTTATCCCTCTTAAATCAGCCTATTCTTTTTAACATGCTTGAATCCCTGAATGATTGTGAGTAGTACTATACTGATTTTCACACGATATTCTGATTCTGAATACTTCCTTAAATACATGAGGCTTTCCTTTAATCATCACTAATTTTGGATCCCTGATCCCCTGTGATTGATACCCTTTGTTGATTTCAGACCTTTGGATTATTTTTAGGCCCTATTTTGTGGTTAATTATGCTATTTATTGTCTCTTGACATTGTTTCCTTAATTGAAACTTTTTGAACTTAGCCCTAATTACCTATGCTATACTTATTTACACATTTACCTATTTCTTTACTTGTTACATGTTTATTACCGTTTCAAGTTAACTCCCTTAATTAAGGGAGTACTTGTATTGATTGATTGCACTAATTGATTCCGAGTCCCATAATTGCTGGACAATTGGATTCCTACCTTATTTTACCTAGCCTTCAATTTGTTATATATATGCTCTCTTTAGGACAGACACACACACAGACTGATCTGTTCAAAATCTCTCTCTTTAGGAATCATGCTTAGGATAATAATGCGCTAATAAACAAGCCATCCTCATACTTGCTGCATAGCATGTTCAAATACTGTGACTTTATGCATTTAGACATCCTGCCTAGGAAGTCTTCATACAACAAATTCGGCATCCCTATGTGTGCATATTAAATATCATGTATTAGGACCTCATTCAACACCTAATTTAACTACTAATTGCATGAAAAAGGCCCTAAAATAGTTTCACCATGTTTTCAAGCAACTGGTAATAGTTTTGTATTTTTGCAACACCTAAGTACAACATGTTTAGGCAAACTAACTTGTAACAGTTTCTTTAATAATCTGGGTAATTACTGATTATTGTCATACGCTTAGGCAAGCCTTAGGTGTTAAATCTATTAAAACTGGAAACATACTCTTTTATACCTGCTGCTTGACTAGTAATGGTTATAATCAGTAAGAAACTGATAAAATTCATCCTCTGAAATCAGTAATAAAGCTGCCTCACTATTGCATTCTCACATAGATATCATGCCTTAGGTCCATGTATTTTTATAAAGAAAATGGCATCAGAATTTGCTATACTTGTTGTTTATGTTAATGACCTAAATCTTGTTGGAACTCTAGAAGAGCTCCAAAAGACAATTGAATATCTTAAGAAAACATTTGAGATGAAAGATCTTGGAAAGACAATAATTTGTCTTGGTATGCAAATTGAACACTTAGTAGACGGGTCTTTATCCATCAATCTGCCTATATCGAAAGGGTCTAAAAACGCTTTTACATGTAAAAACAACACCCATTGAGTACGCCAATGATGGTTCGATCACTTGAAGTGAAAAAGGATCCGTTCTGACCTCTAGAAGATGATGAGGAACTCCTTGGTCCTGAAACACCATAACTCAGTGCAATTCGTGCACTTATGTATCTTGCTAATGCTACAAGGCCTGACATAGCATTTTCTGTTAATTTACTAGCAAGATATAACTCTTATCCTACATGGAGAGATTGGAACGTGATTAAGCATATATTGAGATATTTAAAGAAAATTCTTGATATGCGTTTATTTATGCTAACAAAGGTAGTGAAAATTTTGTTTGTTATGCAGATGCAAGTTATTTATCTGATCATTACAAAGCTCGATCTCAAACCGAGTACGTATTTACATGTGAAGATACTACCATATCATGGTGCTCCAAAAAGCAATCTATCTTTGTTACTTCTTCAAATCATGCTGAGATAATAACTATTCATGAAACAAGTAGGGAATGTGTATGGTTGAGATCAATGATTCATTTTATTCGAGAAAAATGTGATAAAAGTCCCATAATTTTATACGAAGACAATGCAGCATGTATGGTCCAATGGGGGGGAGGATTTTTAAAAGGAGATAGAACAAAACACATTTTACCAAAATCATTCTACACACATGATCTTCAGAAAAATGGTGACATTGATGTGCAACAAATCCGTTCAAGTGCTAATCCGGCAAATTTATTTACTAAATCTTTGTTAACTTCAACTTTTGAGAAAATGGTATACAAGATTGGAATGCGGAGACTCAAATATTTGAAATAAGATTTTCATCAGGGGGAGTGAAATAAGTGTTATACTCTTTTTCCCTTATTAAGATTTTTTCCACAGGGTTTTTCTCGTAAAGTTCTTAATGAGGCAGCTAGAAACGCATATTACTAAATATTTTTACTCTTTTTCTTTCACTAGGGTTTTTTCCCACTGGATTTTTTCGTGTAAGGTTTTAACGAGGCACATTTTCTTTAAATGAACATCCAAAGGGGAGTGTTATGAAAATAATATATTGTAGATGTCCATTTATTACTCCGATGTAGATAATCTTCCTGAAAAAGATTATCTATTTAGTACTCTATTGAAATTTATCTACAAGCAGCTGATGCAGGCAGCTTGCAAGCAACTCAATGAAATGACTTGCAACAGTTTCTTATTAAACAGATAGGTTGCGACCAGTTCATGCAGACAGTCTACAAGCAGCTCAAGAAAAGTCTCACAACTGCTTCTTGAAAAGCCTCACAATTACTTTTTTCTTCTATAAATAGAAGAATTTTCAGTTTATTATGTATATCTATTTGAAGTGAAATAATATATCAATTTCTGCCAATACTTTATCTTCAATTTATTTACCTTACAGACTTTATTTTATATAACAATTTTCTTATTGAGCCTAATCTGTTATTTTCACTTTTGTATGTAAGATTCATACTTCTATATCGTGTGTCCTGTCTCTCTCCCCACTCCTCCTCCATTTTCCGTCTTTTCTTCTGCCTCTCTTTAAGACATGACAGATCTCTTTTCATGCCTTACCTCTTTCTCTTTTATTATTTTTTTCACAAGAGAGAAATAAAAATCATGGTTAAAGTACTGCTTTTATAAAATCTGGGCGGCGAAAATTATATTAAAAGGGTAACACATCATTGTTGAATAAGCTTGGAAGTGGGTTTCAATCTTGAAATTAATTCTGGTGAGAAATTTAGAGTGCGTGTTATTTAGACTTATTACAAATAATTTAATTTAAGTCGTTTAGTGGAGATTTGGATTGAAATTTAACAAGTATCACAACTGAAAATCTCAGAAAAACTTCATCATTATAGGTAACAACGTATATATATAATTTTATACAAGGTTGATATATTTTTATACGCAATTATACAAAGTAGACATATTATTTATATAGGTTTATAAATATTGTATAATAATGTGTAAAGGTGTATAAATAGCATTACAAAAGAATGTTGGCCGCAGGCGCAAATTAAAAAATGTAACTATTTGAATCCAATATTGTTGTATTGAGCTGTATATTTTTTGGAAAAGGGGCCAAAAATTATATGTCCTCGTTAATCTATTGGTTCATAAAAATCTCTAGCGTTATTTTTGGGTTTAACTATACCTTTATGCATTGTCGTTCGTATCATATTAGGGTATACTTTTACCTTTTTAAGTATTTAGGGGATATCTAGACCTTTTCAATTGTTCAAGAGTATATTTGGACCTTTTTAATTAGTGCAGTACAAGAAGCATTTTCAATAGAGAAAACTATCCAATTTATCCTATCAAAATGCTACCAATATTAGCCAATTCATAAAATACTATCAATAGTAGCTAGTTACTCGTAAAAGCTATCGATATTAGCCCATTTGACTATTTGTATACTTCTCCCTCTTTTTAGTTTACCTTACCTTCTCATATACTTTCTACGTATTAGTAAACACAGTGAAAAAAAAAAGGACGAGAACTTCAGAGCTCTTGTTGTTTATCATTTACTTAAGTAAACAAAGTAAGGAAAAACACAACTTCAAAGACCAATAAATTTAAAGCCAAGTAAAAGGATTACATAACATTCAATCTCCTTGGATGCTTCAATCCCCCAAAATAACTTGACATTGTAAAAAAAAAAAAATTTGACACTGTAAAAATTAAGAGCCCCATATTAGAGGACTTCAAACAACTCTGTTACTTTCAAGTATGATTTATATAAAATACCAAAATCTTTCATGCTAAGAAAGTAGAAGAAAAATTCAAAGTTGATCGATAGTAATAGAGAAAACAACATTGATTTAGCATGTACATATGAAGAAACAAACGAAAGTTATCATTATTTTTCTTTACCTTACTGTTATATATAGAGACAATGAAAATATGTAATTCAACAAAAATTTAAAAGAAGTCATAAATACAAGTATTTGATACAGCAGCTCACCGAAATAATTTTAAAATATTATAAAATAAAATAAAAAGAGCTTAAAACCCATCAAAAGTCATTGAAGCTCGCTTAAGCTTGAATTTGAAAATAAAATTTTTGAAATGGGAATTTGTTTCGAGTGGATGTTGTTGAAATAGATCGAGTACATGTCAAAAAGCTTGAATCTCAATTGGGACGATTTGTTGGAGATTTGAGATGATTTCAATTGAAATTTAAACCAAATTCGAAGTAGAAGATGAACATGGAAGAAGATGAGATATGTATCCCTTGTGTATCTCCCATGTATCATTTGTGCATCTCATATATATCAAATGTGTATCCCCTATGTATCCATACACCATGTATCTGAGAAGCGTGTTAGATACACGTGTCACAGAGAAATTTTTTACCTTGATTTTAACAATGAATTTTGACTTTAAATCGGTCCAAATCACCTCCGATCTTCCTTAAATTTTGTATTTTGCCCTATCAATGTGTTTTTAATAAATTTCAACCATATTCATTTAAAAAAAACCTCTTTTGCCTAGTGTCACGATCCAATTCTCACTATAGGCCGTGATGGCCCCAAGGTTGCCGCTAGGCAAGCCAACGGTGAATTATTCATGTAATTGTTCATTTTAAATATTAATTTTATTTCATAAGAGAACGATTAATAGGTGATTGTAGTAATGTAAACCATAAATTAATGAAAGAGTAAAATAGTGAATGTAATACTCAAAAACCATATAATATATACTAGAATATTCCCAAAACCCGATGTCACAAGTGCATGAGAAACTAATAGAATATACAAAACTCTCTAAGAACTAATGTCTGAAACAAAATAGACAGATATGATAAAACATAACAAGAGAAGGCTTCGGGTGCTGCGGAACAGAGCATTGGGAAGCAGCTCACCACTATGCCCACGAGTAATGCGGCTACATGCCCGGACGAACTCCAAATGCATCTGCCTCAGAACCTGCACATTATGTGCAGAAATGTAACATGAGTACATAAACAACATGTACCCAGTAAGTATCTCGTCTAACCTCGAAGAAGTAGTGACGAGGTGTCGACTTCGACATTTATTAGTAGGTAATATACATAATGTACAACATTATTTTATAGGCATGAAATACAACATCAATGATGACATAAGAGTCAATAATTAAATGAACATTTATCTAAATAACAATTAAACATCCTCAAATATCACATACTAATCTCAACAAGTAAGGCTCAACATGTGTTTATAGATCCTCAAGTCATGAAAAGACATATCAAGTATAATCGGACTCCAAGTGATAACGCGCACGAGTTATGTCGAGGTCGTACGACCCGATGTATGGTCACATCCCTATATATATATATATATATATTGCCGAGGCGTACGACCCGATCCACAAGAATCGGAACGCTCTTTGGAATATAATTTCCACTAATAATTAAACATTCCGCCAACTTTGTACCGACCCGACCGGTCGTTTTGAGCTCTAGCGCGTCGTCCGGCGGTTTAAGGCCTTGAGTAGATTCATTTCATATATTGTTACTTGTACACGTGGTGGGAGTTGAATTTCGGGAGGTTCTGAGTTGATCCGGATGGAAAATTCTAAATTCAGAAGCTTCAAGTTGGAAGAGTTCACTAAGGTTTGACTTTTGAGTAAACGATCTCGAAATCGGAATTTAAAGGTTCCGATTTCGTATTATGATTGTGGACTTGGGCGTATGCCCATATCAGGTTTTGAATGACATGGGAGCGTTAAGACGCTTATTGTGGAAAGTTGGCATTTTGGAAAATTTTCATAAATTTGGGTTGAAGTGTATTATGTTATAGATGTAAGGTTGGGATTCCGAGTATGAGATTAGTTCTGAATGGTGATTTTGGACTTATGAGTGTGTCCGGATATTTATTTGGAGGTCCGTAGTTGATTTTGGCTTGAAATGACGAAAGTTGGAAATGGAAAGTTTGGATATTTGACCGGGAGTTGACTTTTGATATCGGGATCGAAATTTGGTTCTAGAAATAGGAGTAGGTCCGTTATGTCATTTATGACTTGTGTGCAAAATTTGAGGTCAATCGGACTTGATTTGATAGGTTTCGGTATCGAATGTAGAAGTTGAATTTCTAGTTTCATTAGACTTGAATTGGGGTGCAATTCGTGTTTTTGGCATTGTTTGATGTGATTTTAGGCATCGACTAAGTTCGTATGATATTTTAGGACTTGTTGGTATATTTGATTGGGGTCAGGAGCCTCGGGTGCATAGGCGTACACATGATTTTGTAAAAGCGATGTCGCCATTTAAAGATGCGATCAAATGAACCAATTGTTGTAATGACATCATATATAAAATTAAAAATACAATCTGTGATATTTGAATAAAACACAATTAAGTACTTTACTATAATTCTAGTAGACAAATTTCGTTTCTTAAAAGGAATTGCAATAGGCTCATTAGAATTAATACTAAATACCTTTTTTCCAATTCACTTTAAAATTATTTATTGTGGCTTTATTGTTATAGGCAATTAGTGGTCTGTAGGGGGGGGGGGGGGGGGGGGGGGGGGGGGGAGGGGGGAGGGATGGGGAGTTTCTAAAATTAATAAGACACGCAGCTGTTGGGAATCGAACTCCTGATCTCTTCTACAAAATTGCAGCGCCCAATCATGTGAGCAAGGAGCTTGTTCTTTGCATATCAGTTAGATTTCCACATATTATTTCCGATCAAGCGGTGTCAGATGACACCACTTGAGTCAAGGTACATCCGTCCCTGCTCGGATGTGTTTCGGGTGTTATTGGATTTTGGACTACTTTGGATACTGATTTTTTGATATCTGGTGTTGTTCTTTGCGTTTGCATGGAGCCTCTCGCGTTCACGAAGAAGGATTTTGCTGCTGGGACTTTGCTCACCGCGTTCGCGAAGAGATTATCGCGTTCCCGAAGAAGGAATTCCTGCTGCCCGTAGTCCGACTTTGAAAACTTATATCTCGCAATCTATAAGGAATTTGGAGATGATTCAAAAATCAAAGTTGTATTTCTTTGTATCTAGTTTTCAGAAATTCAAACCATTTGGAATTTAGAGTTGTGTACAAAACTTTATGGTTGGTACACTACAAGCTGTCCGGGAAGATGTTTGGAAATCGCAAAGAAGAAATTTGTGTTGCATAAGGATGACTTTGGAAACTTACATCTCGAAATATATAAGGAATTAGGAGATGGACAAAACATAAAAGTTATGGATCATGGTGTCTAGTTTTCAGAAAGTTAAACCACTTGTCATTTGGAGTTCTGTACAAATAGTTATGACCATTATATTAGAGGCTATATGAGAAGAGTTTGGAAATGACTTTTGAGAATTTGTTCATCGCGAACGTGATGGGAGGATTGCGGACGCGTAGAAGGACGTCGGGGAAGTGTTATAAGTCCTCTATTCGTACCTCTGAGCCATTATTTATTATTTTTAGTTGGGAATCGGGATTTAGCGATTTTGGAGAGAAATTTCACCACATAACTTGGAGTAAGCGTTCTTAACTCACTTGTGATTATATTTCATGGATTAATCTTCATTTTTAGCGTTAGATTATTAATTTTTCAAGAAGAAATCTCTATAATTTCACAAAAAAAAATAAAAATATTTGAGTTTTCAATACCGATCCGGAGTCGGATTTGAATAAACTTAGTATGGTTGAACTTGTAACTAAATGGGTTGTCGGATTTGGTGAGTTTCGTCGGGTTCTGAGACATAGGTCCCACTGCCAACTTTTCGAGTGGAGT
The DNA here is from genome assembly GCA_005239525.1 of Nicotiana knightiana. Lineage (NCBI taxonomy): Eukaryota > Viridiplantae > Streptophyta > Magnoliopsida > Solanales > Solanaceae > Nicotiana > Nicotiana knightiana. Next base: position 38,408 of record ML422826.1, on the reverse strand, counting down.
TGAGAATTTTTATAAATTGTTAAATTTCAAGTATTGGAGTATATTTTTGATTAATTTGCACGTTATTTGACTAGTTTCGGATTGAACGACACCAAGTTGGGGCTTTAGATTGAAATTGTGACCGAAAATAGGGCTTGAAGACGAGGTAAGTCTTTTTTCTAACCTTGTAAGAGGGAATTAAACCCACAAGTGAATTGATTTAATATATGCTTATATTTGTGGAGGCTATGTATGCACGATGTGATGAGAGTTCGTACGTAGCTACTAAATATGCTTATGTCCGGGTAGTTTAGGACCCAAATCATGTGATACTTCCGATATTTGCACCCTACTTGCTAATTTAAATGCTTAAATCATATCAGAACTTGATAAAGAAATTGTAAAAGGCCGAGTTTAATTTACTTGGGTTTTGTACAGTTTACTTGACCGTTAATGAGGATTGATATTTCTTTGAATATTAGCCTCTTAAAAATCTTGAATCGGTTATTTATAAAGTAATTTCTCTTCTTGTAGAGTGGGCCGAACGCCTAGGTAGCAGATAGATGCATCTATGATTCGTGTCGTTCGACCCTCGGCAGTGCATTATTTAAATATTTGTATGTTGGATCGGGCTATACGACCTCGGCATAATTCGTGCGTAAAAATTCTTGGAGCCCAATTATAATTGATATTATTTCATTGGCTTGAGAGATTATTTCGTTAAATAATAGATATTAATTTGGGATTTAGTATTAGTGAAAGAATTTTTCATTTATTTCTTGTTAGTTGTATTTATATAATTCATGTGTCACGACCCAGAATACAACACAGGTCGTGCTGGCGCTCAACACCGGAGTCAGGCAAGCCAATAGTTGATTACTAGTGAGATTATCCTTATTAACATACCAACCCTACATATTCCCAAAGTTTTAAGCTTAGATCATTTAAATAAAAGTGGAAACATTAACCAACTTAAGTAAATACAGCCACAATGATCATGATCCAATATATAGTCCCAAAATAAAGAGTCTACTATGTGCGTGCCAGGAACTAGTGTCACAAGTCAACAGGCGAACTAGTAGAATATACAAAAGATGATACAAACTGTATTGATGTCTGAGAGAAGTAGACAGAAATAAACAAAAGATAACTCCATAGCACTGCTTAGAGTCGTCAAGGGATGCAGGTCACCGTGGAGTCAGGTCCAAAATATCTGTCAAGCTCCGGTCGGATAACCAAAAGCACCAGCCTCAGAACCTGTACAATTTAGTACAGAAGTACATCATGAGTACATAAATATAGATGTACCCAGTGAGTATCCTACCTAACCTCGAAGAGGTAGTGAAGAGTGGTCGACATGACACTCACTAAGGTCCAGCAGTATAATTTAACATAATGTAATGGAAACACTAGGCATGTAACGACAGTGAAGCAACAAGTATATATGTAAGGTACTGAAATCTAGGAAGAATCCTGGGAATAAATAAAACAATTTCCACTTCACTTTTTCCCCAAATATCTGTCAGATCAATACCCATGAATTTAGTAACAAATAAATCATACACATGCAGGGTAAGGAGAACTAGCCAGAGTCATAAGATAGTCATGCGCGTGCACTGCCGAGGATAGAACGGCCCGTGCCAAAAGCGCACCTCTCCACAAAGTACTCACATCTATGTACCGCCGAGGATCGAACGGCCCGTACCAAAAGTGCATCTCTCAACCTCTCTATGCACTGCCGAGGATCGAACGGCCCGTACCAAAAGTGCATCTCTCAACCTCTCTATGCACTGCCGAGGATCGAACGGCCCGTACCAAAAGTGCATCCCTCAATCCATCTCTATGCACTGCCGAGGATCGAACGGCCCGTACAAAAATTCCATCTCTCAATCCCGCTCTATGCACTGCCGAGGATCGAACGACCCGTACAAAAAGTGCATCTCTCAATCACTCTCTATGCACTGCCGAGGATCAAACGACCCGTACCAAAAATGCATCTCTCAATCCGCCGTGGCGTATGGCCCATTCCCATAAGAGTGGGGAAAATCACACTCCGCTCGCGGAATGTAAATTGCGAAGCGGTCACATGCACATGCATTATTTNGGGACATAAGCAACATGTAACGTTAATTCATTACGCATATAGTTCATATCAAGTAAAACACAAGGCATGATGTGGGCCTAACTACACAGACATAATAGCAATAGTCGCTACGTACGGACTCTCGTCATTTTGTACGTACGTAGCCCCCACAAATGATCACATATAACATTTAAATCACTTAGGGGGACAATTCCCCCTTACAAGGTTAGTAAGGAGACTCACCTCGTGTCGAATCTACCCCTCGGACCAAGGATGTGCCCGAACTCTGAACTCTACACCCGAGGACTCACAACTAGCCAAATATGGTACAATGACATCAATGCATGCTCAAAGTAGGGAAATTATCCTATTTATTCAATAATTTAACATTCTTGAAGAATTCCCAAAATCCAACCCCGGGCCCACACGCTCGAATTTCGAAACTCACGGAGGAATCGCTCACCCGAAGCCTAAGGATCGTTAATATATGATTTCTACTTGAATTTGTGGCAATAAATGGGTAATTCACCAATTCTCAAGAACCCTAAATTACTACCCAATTCTTGACTTTTCAATGATTTAGTAGTTAATTTAGCTAGAAGATCATGAATTAAACTAGTGTTGAAGTGGAATTAACTTACCTTGACAGTAGCTAGGTTATGGTGTGCTCTCTCCAAGCTCACAAGACTCTAATGGTGGAGGAAAATGAATAAATGGGGTGAAATCCCGAGTTTCAAAGAATATATACTGCCTGGCCTACAGGCATTCCGTACCTGCGGATCGGGGACCGCACTAGCAGTCTCGCGCCTGCGAGCTAGGGCTCACACCTGCGGAACATGACGGGAAGGGCTGGGTTCACACCTGCGGAGGGATGGCCGCACCAGCAGTTCCGCTCCTGCAGACCTTTTGTTCGCACCTGCGAGAGAGGGGGACCTCACCTGGGGTCGCACCTGCGATGCTTGGGATTGCAGGAGCGGTCCTGCACTTGCGACTGGGCAACCACACCTGCGGTCACACCAGATCAGGTGCACCACCAGCTATTTTAGCTTGTTTTTAGCCCCGTTGGGTGCCCGGGAGGCCCCTGGGCCCACCCGAGCCCTCGTCCAAATATACCAACAAGTCCCAAATCATAATACGGACTCGCTCGAGCCTTCGGAACACCCAAAACAATGCTAAAGCTCAAAATCATACCTCAAAACCCCAAGAACCAAACTTAGGAACTTTAAGTTTTCTAGACTTCGCTAACAACACGCCGAACCGACCTATACTACTCGGAATGACACCAAATTTTGTAGGCAAGTCATAAATGACATAACGGAACTATCCCGGTCTCGGAATTCCGTTCAGACCTCGATAACACAAAAAAACGTCCAAAACCACAAAAGGAACTTAAGGAACGTCTTATTTCAATATTGGGCGCCGAAACGCTTCCGGTCATTAGAAACCTATTCCGAACATACGCCCAGGTCCAAAATCATGACACGAAGCTACCCTAACTGACGAAACTCGATTCCGAGGTCATTTACCCAAAATATTGACCGAAGTCAAACCTGGCCATAAAGGTCAACCTTAAGGAACCAATTGTTCTTGTAGCACTCTAAACACCTCCGAATCCCGGACCACCAGTCCCCGCAAGTCATAAATCATAAAAAGCCGCTATGGGAAGTTTCATTTAGGGGAACGGGGTCCGATAACGCAAAACAATCGGTCGGGTCGTTACATTCTCCACCTCTTAAACAAATGTTCGTCCTTGAACGGGTCTAGAATCATACCTGAAGTGCTGAATATGTGTGGATATCTGCTCCGCATGTCCTCCTCGAAATCCCAGGTCACCTCCTCAACGGGATGGCCCTCCCACTGGATCTTTACGTCAAAAACTCTCTTGAACTTCAACTGGTGGTCATGTCTATCAATAATAGCAACTGGTTCCTCCTCGTAGCTCAACCTCTCATCCAACTGAATAGTGTTGAGATCAACCACGTGAGAGAAGTCAGCGTGGCACCTCCGGAGCACGGATACATGAAAAACTGGATGAACTCCTGATAAAGTGGGAGGCAAGGCCAGCTCATAAGCAACCTCCCCAACTCGCCTCAACACCTCGAATCGACCTATAAACCTCGGGCTCAACTTGCCCTTCTTCCTAAACCTCATAATACCCTTCATAGGCGAGACTTTCAACAGGACCCTATCTCCCTCCATAAATGATACCTCACGCGCCCTCTGAGCCGCGTAACTTTTCTGTCTGGACTGTGGTGTAGGGAGCCTCTCCTGAATCAACTTCACTTTTTCCNCCCTTCTTCCCAAACCTCATAATACCCTTCATAGGCGAGACTTTCAACAGGACCCTATCTCCCTCCATAAATGATACCTCACGCGCCCTCTGAGCCGCGTAACTTTTCTGTCTGGACTGTGGTGTAGGGAGCCTCTCCTGAATCAACTTCACTTTTTCCAAGGCATCCCTCACCAGGTCGGTGCCATATAACTTAGCCTCGCCAGGCTCAAACCACCCGATAGGAGAACGACATCGCCGACCATACAAAGCCTCAAATGGTGCCATCTCAATGCTGGACTGATAACTATTATTGTAAGCAAACTCGGCCAAAGGCAAGAACTGGTCCCACTGACCTCCGAAGTCAATCACGCATGCCCTGAGCATGTCCTCCAATATCTGAACTGTACGCTCCGACTGACCATCAGTCTGAGGGTGAAATGTTGTGCTGAGGTCTATATGGGTGCCCATCTCACTATGAAATGCTCTCCAGAAGTGTGAGGTGAACTGAGGACCTGGATCTGATACAATGGACATCGGCACACCATGCAACTGGTCTATCTCCCGAATGTAGATCTGGGCCAATCTCTCAAAACTATATGTAGTAGCTACTGGAATGAAATGCGCCGATTTGGTCAATCTATCCACAATGACCCAAACCACGTCAAACTTCCGCAAAGTCCGAGGCAACCCAACCACGAAGTCCATAGCGATGCGCTCCCATTTCCACTCAGGAATGGGCATCTGCTGAAGTAGGCCTTCTGGCCTCTAGTGCTCATACTTCACCTGCTGGCAATTAAGACACCTAGTCACATACTCCACCATGTCCTTCTTCATCCGCCTTCACCAGAAATGCTGCTTCAAGTCACGATACATCTTCGTAGCACCAGGATGAATAGAATACTGAGAATTGTGTGCCTCGTCTAGAATCCTCTCCCTCAGTCCATCAACATTAGGAACACATAAGCGGCCTTGAAGTCTCAGAACACCATCCTCGCCAGTAGTAGCCTCCTTGGCTCTACCCTGAACCACTGTCTCCTGAAGCTTTGCTAAGTACGGATCATAGAACTGCCGGGCCTTAATCTCCCCCAATAACAAAGACTGAGCAACCACATGCGCTAAGGCTCGACGAGGATTTGAAAAGTCTAATCTCACTAGGCAATTGGCCAAGGACTGAATTTCCAAGGCTAGAGGTCTCTCCTTTGCTGCAATATAAGCCAAGCTACCCATACTCTTTGCCTTCCTGCTCAAAGCATCTGCTACCATATTTGCCTTTCCCGAGTGATAAAGAATGGTGATATCATAATCTTTCAACAACTCAAGCCATCTAAGCTGCCTCAAATTAAGATCCTTCTGCTTGAACAAGTGCTTCAAGCTACGGTGGTCTGTATAAACCTCACAGGACACTCCATACAAGTAGTGCCTCCAAATTTTAAGAGCGGAACAATCGCCGCCAACTCCAAATCGTGCACAGGGTAATTCTTCTCATGACCTTCAGCTGGCGTAAAGCATAAGCAATAACTCTCCCCTCCTGCAATAATACACACCCCAATCCAACGCGTGAAGTATCACAATATATTGTGTACATCCCAGAACCGGAAGACAATACTAGAACTGGTGCTAAGGTCAATGCTGTCTTGAGCTTCTTAAAGCTCGCCTCACACTCGTCAGACCATCGAAACGGGGCATTCTTCTGGGTCAATCTTGTCAATGGAGCTGCAATAGAAGAGAAACCCTCCACAAATCGGCGATAATAGCCTGCTAGGCCCAAAAAGCTCATGATCTCTGTAGCTGAAGTAAGACGCAACCAACTCTGAACTGCCTCGATCTTCTGAGGATCAAACTTGATACCCTCTCCGGATACCACATGCCCCAGAAATGCCATAGACTCTAACCAGAACTCACACTTGGAGAACGCCCACCCAGGCTACGTGAGTAAATCAAAATGTCATCAATGAAGACAATGACAAATGAATCAATATACGATCTGAACACCCTGTTCATCAGGTCCATGAATGTTGCTGGGGCATTAGTCAAGCCAAATGATATCACCAGGAACTCATAATGGCCATATCTCGTACGAAAAGCAGTCTTCGGAACATCTGAAGCCCGAATCCTCAACTGATGATACCCCGATCACAAATCAATCTTTGAAAACACATGAGCACCCTACAACTGGTTAAACAAATCATCGATGCGCGGCAAGGGATACTTGTTCTTAATGGTAACATTTTTCAACTGGCAGTAATCAATACACATCCGCATAGACCCATCCTTCTTCTTCACAAATAAATTGGAGCACCCCACGGCGATACACTCGGTCTGATGAACCCCTTAGCTAACAACTCCCCAAGCCGCTCCTTCAACTCTTTTGGAGCCATACGGTACGGAGGAATGGATTTAGGCTGGGTGTCTGGAGTTAAATCAATGCAGAAATCAATATCACGGTCCGGAGACATGCCCGGAAGATCCGAAGGAAATACATCCGCAAAATCTCAAACCACTGGCACTGAATCAATCGTCAGAGACTTCGCAGTGGTGTCCCGCACATAAGCAAAATAGGCTAGACAACCTTTCTCGACCAGATGTCAAGCCTTCAAGAATGAAATAACCCGGCTGGCTGCACTAACTGAAGAACCCCTCCACTCCAGCCTAGGCGACTCGGGCATGGCTAAAGTAATTGTCTTGGCATGTCAATCAAGCACGACATGATAAGAAGGTAGCCAATCCATGCCTAGAATAACCTCAAAATCAACCATGTCGAGCAATAAAAGATTCGCTCGAGTATCGAACCCACAAAATGAAATCACACAGGACTGGTAAATCCGATCTACAACCACATAATCGCTCTCAGGAATGGACACATAAATACGTGAACCCAAAGACTCACGAGGGACATCTAGAAAATGAACAAATAAGACCGAAACATAGGAATAAGTGGATCTTGGATCAAATAACACCGATGTCTCTCTACCACATACTGAAATAATACCTGTGATCACGGCGTCTGAGGCCACTGCATCTGATCTTGCCGGAATGGCACAGAATCTAGCTAGAGTACTGGAAGACTGGGCTATAACAGAGTGAACAGGCTGCCTGACCTCCCCCTAACTGGCCTCCACCTCTAGGACGACCCCTGCGGACTTGTCCTCCACCTCTAGGTGGCCGGACTGCTGGTGCCGGACCCATCGGCTGATAGCCCTGTTGTACGGCCTTGCCCCGATACCTGGGACACTGACTCATCATATGACTTGGCTCCCAACACTCATAACAACTCCCAGGTGGCATAGTCTGCTACCCCAAAGAAGATCCCTGAATGGCTGGAGGGCGATGAGAGCCCTCAGGCATAACACTGAAATAAGGATCGGAAGATCTCGGATGACTGGGATAACCACTGTGAGAACTCTAAATGGATGGAGGACGGTACGAACGCTCTGGCATAGCGCTGAAATGAGGCCCTGCTGGAACACCTGGGGGAGGTGGTGGACGTACAGAATATAAAGGCATGCTGGGCTGACCCCTGCCCCTAGCTGGGGTGCCTCTAAAATCTCCAGAGACTCTGTCCCTCTTATCCTGCTACCCCTGCTCTTTTCTCCTCGACCGATAACCCTCGATCCTGCGAGCAATCTCCACTACGAGCTGATAAGGGGTACCCATCTTCACCTCTCGAGCCATGGTGGATCTAATACCTGGCTTCAACCCTGCTACAAACCTCCACACTCTCTCAGCATTGGTGGGTAATATCATAAGTGCATGGCGTGATAACTCTGAAAATATGGCCTCATAATCTGTCACGGACATCTGCCCCTACACTAACCGCTCAAACTGACCCCGCAGATCTTCCCTCTCAGAGGGTGGAATATATCTGTCCAAGAACATCTGTGTGAACTGCTCCCAAGTGACAGTAGCAGAATCTGCTGGTCTACTGAGAATATAAGACTGCCACCACCTGCGAGCTCTACCCTCTAACTGGGATGTGGTGAAATCTACTCCATGGGATGCTAGGATCCCCATATTGTGCAGTCTATCCCTGCACCTATCAATGAACATCCTGCACGCATCCTTCCCGGGTCTGTAACATTAGACGCGCGCGTCCTCACCGGAGTCAGGCAAGCCAACAGTTGATTGCTAGTGAGATTATCCTTATTAACATACCAACACCACATATTCCCAAAGTTTTAAGCTTAGATCTTTTAAATAAAAGCGGAAACATTAACCAACTTAAGTAAATACAGCCACAATGATCACGATCCAATATATACAGTCCCAAAATAAAGAGTCTACTATGTGCATGCCAGGAACTAGTGTCACAAGTCAACAGGTGAACTAGTAGAATATACAAAAGATGATACAAACTGTACTGCTGTTTGAGAGAAGTAGACAGAAATAAACAAAAGATAACTCCATAGCACTGCTGAGAATTGTCAAGGGATGAAGCTCACCGTGGAGTCAGGTCCAGAATATCTATCAAGATCCGGTCAGATAACCAGAAGCACCAGCCTCAGAACCTGTACAATTTAGTACAGAAGTGCAGCATGAGTACATAAATATATATGTACCCAGTGAGTATCCCGCCTAACCTCGAAGAAGTAGTGACGAGAGGTCGACATGATACTCACTCAGGTCCAACAGTATAATTTGACAGAAATTAATGGAAACAGTAGGCATATAAAGACAGTGAAGCAATAAGTATATATGTAAGGTACTGAAATCCAGGAAGAATACTGGGAATAAAAAAAACAATTTCCACTTCACTTTTCCCCCAAATATCTGTCAGATCAATATCCATGAATTTAGTAACAAATAAATCATACGCATGCAGGGTAAGGAAAACCGGACGGAGTCATAAGATAGTCATGCCCGTGCACTGCCAAGGATCGAACGGCCCGTACCAAAAGTGCACCTCGTCACAAACTACTGACATCTATGCACTGCTGAGGATCGAACGGCCCGTACCAAAAGTGGATCTCTCTACCTCTCTATGCACTGCCGAGGATCGAACGGCCCGTACCAAAAGTGCATCTCTCAATCCCTCTCTATGCACTACCGAGGATCGAACGACCCATACCAAAAGTGCATCTCTCAATCCCTCTCTATGCACTGCCGAGGATCGAATGGCCCGTACCAAAAGTGCATCTCTCAATCCCTCTCTATGCACTGCCGAGGATCGATCGGGCCGTACCAAAAGTGCATCTCTCAATCCGCCGTGGCTTACAGCCCGTTCCCGTAAGAGTGGGGGAAATCACACTCCGCTCGTGGAATGTAAATTGTGAAGCGGTTACATGCACATACATTATTTCTTTTTAAAAGAGAATACTTTTCCATGAACAATTTCTTACAAGTTTTTCTCAAATTTCATAACTTCAGGGACATAAGCAACATGTAACGTTAATTCATACGCATATAGTTATATCAAGTAAAACACAAGGCATGATGTGGGCCTAACTACCCGGACAAAATAGCAATAGTCGCTATGTACAGACTCTCGTCACTTTGTACGTACCCAGCCCCTACAAATTATCACATATAGCATTTAAATCACCTAGGGGGATAATTCCCCCTTACAAGGTTAGTAAGGAGACTCACCTCGTGTCGAATCTACCCCTCGGACCAAGGATGCGCCTGAACTCTGAACTCTACACCCGAGGACTCGCAACTAGCCAAATATCGTACAATGACATCAATGCATGATCAATGTAGGGAAATTATCCTATCTATTCAATAATTTAACATTCTTGAAGAATTCCCAAAATCCAAACTGGGTCCCGCACGCTCGAATTCCGAAAACTCATGGAGGAATCGCTCACCCGAAGCCTAAGGATCGTAAATATATGATTTCTACTTGAATTTATGGCAATAAATGGGTAATTCACCAATTCTCAAGAACCCTAAATTACTACCCAATTCTTGAATTTTCAATGATTTAGTAGTTAATTTAGCTAGAAGATCATGAATTAAACTAGTGTTGAAGTGGAATTAACTTACCTTGACAGTAGCTAGGTTATGGTGTGCTCTCCCCAAGCTCACAAGACTCTAATTGTGGAGGAAAATGAATGAATCGGATGAAATCCCGAGTTTCAAAGAATATATATTGCCTGGCCTACAGGGATTCCGCACCTGCGGAACTGGACGAAAAGGGCTGGGTTCGCACATGCGGAGGAATGGCCGCACCAGCTGTTCCACTCCTGCGGACCTTTTGTTCGCACATGCAAGAAAGGGGGACCTCACCTGGTGTCGCACCTGCGATACTTGGGACAGCAGGACTCCCGCACCTGCGACTGGGCAACCGCACCTGCGGTCACACCAGATCAGGTGCACCAATAGCTATTTTAGCTAGTTTTTAGCCCCATTGGGTGCCAGGGAGGCCCCTGGACCTACCCGAGCCCTCGTCCAAATATACCAACAAGTCCCAAATCATAATATAGACTCGCTCGAGCCTTCGGAACACCCAAAACGATGCTAAAAATCAAAATCACACCTCAATACCCCAAGAACCAAACTTAGGAACTTTAAGTTTTCTAGACTTCGCTAACAACGCGCGAACCGACCTAAACTACTCGGAATGACACCAAATTTTGCAGGCAAGTCATAAATGACATAACGGAACTATTCCCGGTCTCAGAGTTCTGTTAGGACCTGGATAACACAAAAATACGTCCAAAACCACAATAGGAACTTAAGGAACTTCTTATTTCAATATTGGGCGCCGAAACGCTCCCGGGTCATCAGAAACCCATTTCGAACATACGCACAGGTACAAAATCATAACACGAAGCTACCGGAATCGACGAAACTCGATTTAGACGTTGTTTACCCAAAATGTTTACCGAAGTCAAACCTGGCCTTAAAGGCCAACCTTAAGGAACCAATTGTTCATGTAGCACTCTAAACACCTCCGAACCCCGGACCACCAGTCCCCGCAAGTCATAAATCATAAAAAGCCGCTATGGGAAGTTTTATTTAGGGACGGGGTTCGATAATGCAAAATGACCGGTCGGGTCGTTACATCATGCTTAATTATAATTTCGATACTTTATTATTATCCCATAGTAAGTGTCAAAGTCGACCCCTCGTCACTATTTCTTTGAGGTTAGACTAGATATTTACTGGGTACGTATTGATTTACGTACTCATGCTACACTTAATGCACATTTTGTGCAGGTACTTATATGTGTAGTGGTCTTGTGGGCGTAGAGGCGCGGCTATTGCGGGGACATATGGGGAGCTGCATTCCATGTACGAATTTGTAGCATACAGAGTCCCCATCAGAGTTATTTAGATTTTTCTATCTAATCTGTATTTTAGACAGGTGTAGAATGTTAACATATTTTCCTAGTTGATGATCATGCACTTGTGATACCGAATTTTGGGGGTTCTTACGGGTTTTTCATCACTATAGTTTGTGAAACTATTATCATATGTCCTACAAATTCTATTTCATACTATTTAATTAATAAAAATTATGGTTTCAAGATACTAAAATGGGTAATTAAGTTAGTCATTCACTATTGGTTTGCCTGACGGCGGTGTTTGGCGCCATAACGACCTTTAGTGGATTTTGGATCGTGACAGCTTGGTATCAGAGCATTAGGTTCACTTAGGTCTCACGAGTCATGAGAAAGTCTAATAGAGTCTTGCCGATCGGTACAGAGACGTCTGTACTTATCTTCGAGGAGGCTACAGGGCTGTTAGGAGAACTTCCCTTCTTGATTACACATCGCACGATTTGATTCCTTTGAGTCTTATGCCTTTATTTCCTTTCTACTCATTCTTATACGATGTTGAGCGCTCGGGTCGAGTTGGGCATTGAGGAGTTGCAGTGGTACTGCAGACGTGGTGCATGATGTTTTTTCCTGCGTGTTCAGGACGGCTATTGTCGTCACCTTGCGGAAGGATATTCTTTTGTTCCAGATCAATGTCTGTATTCCCTATGGTTTTGAGTATGTGCACAGATTGCGATGATGTTCATGAGTTGTTATCGCACAATATTGATGTAATGGTGGGGTGCTTGATTATGTGACGAGGTAGTGAAGTACTTGAAAGGATGATTTCTCAGCGCACAATTTAGTGGTTGAACATTTAATTCCAGCAAAGGAAAGGCAATCAGATTATGAATGTTTAGGTTTGGGGTTCATGGAGTAAGAATACTTGGTATTTTTGAATGTGGTGGAATTTTCATCTGTGATGTAGTGTCGTTGTCCTTGTTTGAAGTATTACGGTTTGCTGGTGTTATGGCATCCTTGATTTTCCTATGGAGCTGAGTGCTATGAAATGGTTCCTGAGAAGAGATTGTCGGGGATAGCAATTTCGGGATCAAATCGGTGTTTCTAATGTTGATGGCTTGAGAAACTGATAAAAAATGATAATTTTGTATTAGAAATTTGAATAAAGTTGACTTCAGTCAACGCTTTTGGTAAACGGACCCAGACCTGGACCCGGACCCGGACCCGGACCTGGACCGGACCCGTGATTTGACGGTCCTGGAGGGTCCGTAGGACAATATGGGACTTGGGCGTATGCCCGGAATCGAATTCTGAGGTCCCAAGCTCGAGAAATGATTTTTTAAAGAAAATTATTTTCTGAAAAATATAAGGATTTTTGAAAATGAAATTTAAGGTGAAACCTGTGATATCGGGCCCGTATTATGGTTTCGAAGCCCGTTATAGGTTCTATATGATTTATATGTGTTATCTGTGAAATTTGGTAAGAAACAGACTTAGTTTGACGTGATTCGGACCTTAAATGCAAAACCTAATGTTTATAGAAGTTTGAAGAATTTTCATGGACTTTTAGTTTAATTCGTCTTTTTAGTGTTTTTTTATGTTGTTTGAAACCTCGAGCGAGTCCGTGTTAGGTTATATGACTTGTGTGTGTTGTTGGACAGGGTCCTGGGGGCCTCAGGTATGTTTAGGATACTCATTGGGTGTTATTAGCACTTGGGAGACAGCTAAACCATTGTTGGTTCTGGTGTCTCGCACCTGCGATGGACCTCTCGTAGGTGCGGAAACGCAAGTGCGGCAAGGAGCTCGCAGGTGCGGACTTAAACCAATCCCCCAATCCTCGAAGGTGCAGTGTGTTTTCCGCAGATGCGGAGCCGCGGGTGCGGCCATTTGACTGCAAGTGCGACCCTAGGCTTTTTAGTGGGTTTTCGCACCTGCGATGGTATTTCCGCATGTGCGGGATCGCAAGTGCGGTACCAGGGGCGCATATGCGGAATTGCTGGGCGATTATATCAGATCCGAGGGTTTATGTTATTTTCACCATTTTTGAATTGGAGAGCCCGAGAGAGGAAATTGTTGCAGGCTTTTGCACCTGGGTAACTTGGGTAAGTGATTTCTATCCATTATAGACCAATTTCCATGATTCCAATCTTAAATCCAACCTTTAATTTCGAAAATTTTCGGTAGAAAATGGGAAAAATGGGATGAACTTCATAGACCAAATTATTGAGTTTTGATTGGGTTTTTGACTTCCGATTTGAGACATTTTCATATGTTTAGACTAGTAAGTGAACGGGTGTCCGGAAAATATAATTTTTTATCCGGTTCCGAGACGTGGGCCGGGGGATATTTTTGGGCGAATTTCCTAATTTCGCTTATTAGCTTTGGACTTATTAATTATTTTGTTTCTTTGTGATGATATTTACTCTATGCAATCGAATTGTCTCGATTTGGGCCACCCGGAGTTGGGTACTCGTGGCAAGAGTGTGGTATTGAGTTGATTAGCACAGTCAAGGTAAGTATCTTGCCTAACCTTGTGTGGGGGAACTACCCCTTAGTATTGGGTCTTCTATGTTGATTGTAGCCCGCGTACGCGAGGTGACGGGTGTGTACTCGAACTTATTTGCAAATAGATTTCCCTTTAGGGATTTTTGGGTCCTTATGTTCCCCGTATATGAATAGAACTTGTTATATTTGAATTCCTGATTTCTAGTCTCATCTCCTCCTGTTCAAGTTAGAAGTACTTTCCTAGAATTCCTTGTTTCTTATATGATCTTAATTGACTTAAATGAAGACTTTATTTTCCTACCGTTATGCTATGTATTCCTTCATACGCGGACTATGTGACTAGAACCAGTATAATCTCGCTCTATAAATGTCTAACAGGAAATCGAAATATCTATACATTGGTCAAGCATGCCCGTGAGTCGTACATTGTGATTTAAATGATTTTTCCTCTTAAGTACTGCTTAGGTTGAATTGATGACCGCGCATGTTGATGGTATTCTTTGATGTTGCCTATTTACTGAGCATTGTTCAAACTGAGTTATTCGGTGAAGCTAATTGTCTAAGTGAGATTGGCTATAGCTGATTCCCTTGCCGGGACAATTTGGTTTCTTGGTTGCTAACTTGAATGTATAGAATCATTGCTATATTTGTCTTGTCTTCCCCTCGTTATGTTGTTCTCTCTTTGTGCTTGGCATTCCTCTCAGTGACTACATCTTATGAGCAAGTTGTTACCACTTTTGTGATTTAAGTCTTTGTATTGATTTGCTCATCGCACTTTGTATTCAGCCTTGTTTGCTTTCTTGCTGGTTGTGGAAATATATGTTGTTTCTGTCGCATTCTGGTTGTTTTCCTCAGTGGCTGCATTGCATATTTAAATTAGGACTACTGACAGAGATCCGGGAGCTTTTCCTCTGTACTGCACTGCATATTTAAATTGGGACTACAGACAGAGATCCGGGAGTTTTCCCCCTATACCGCATCACATATTTAAATTGGGACTACGGACAGATATCCGAGAGATTTCCCCCTGTACTATGTCACATATTTAAATTGGGACTAAGGACAAATATCCGGGAGATTTCCCCCTGTACTGCATCACATATTTAAATTGGGACTACGGACAGAGATCTGGGAGATTTCCCCCTGTACTGCATCGCATATTTAAATTGGGACTACAGACAGGGATCCGGGAGGTTTCCCCCTGTACTACATTGCATGACAAATTCTTAGTGGCGGACTGAGTTCCGATAGTTTTATGATTGAGGAGATTTTGATCGAAAGACATAAATATATATATTGAAAAGTATAGCTGAAAAGCAATTATCTCCAGGAAAAGTTATGTCTAAAGAACTTCTTTTTCTAAAGTATATTTGAAAAGCATTTGTCTTGCAGAATAATGATATTTGAAAGAGCAGTACTTGGGAAAATATATTTTGAACATCACGTATTTTGATGATATTTGAAAAAGAAGTACTTGGAAAAATATATTTTGAAAATAACGTATTTTGATGATATTTGAAAGAGCAGTATTTGGGAAAGTATATTTGAACACCACTTATGAAGAGACTATGTTTTAAAGATTTCTCTTTATAAAAATATATAAATATACATTCAGAGAAAGTATGTTTCGAAGAAGAAATTTCTCTATTCCGAAATGATAATATCTTTAAAGTTTTAAAAATGAACTCACGATTTAATGGTTTCCCCTCGAAGGTTTGACAAGTTTTATTGGGTTATTGGCTAAGGCCTGACGTGAATAAATTGATGCAGTTCTGAGTTGCTTGTGTTTTTGTTGGGTTGTAATTCCCGCCATTTGGATTGCATCCTTTCCATTCTCTTTGCGTATTTCTATATGGTGTCCGTTGATCTGATTATTGAATTTTCTTTCGTATTACTCGATCGTATCGTTAATTACATTGAGAAATCTTTAGTTAGATATTTTGGTTCGGTCATTTATACATATATGCCTTTTTACTTATTAGACCAGTGGTGTCTTGACTAGTCCTCGTCACTACTTCACCGAGGTTAATCTTGATACCTACTGGGCACCGCTGTGGTGTGCTCATACTATACTTCTTCACATTTTTGTGTGCAGCTTCAGGTTACTGTAGTTGGTAGTTGCGCAGATTGTTGCTGAGGAGACTCAAGGTAACCTGCTGCTGCGTTCACAGGCTTCAGAGTCACCTTCCTGTTTTATTTCTATTCAACTGTACTTACTTATTCCTAGAAAGTTGTACTTAGATTTGATAGAAAGATTTTGTAGAGCTTATGAGTTGTATTTACCGGGTTTTGGGAAATTGTAAACTCTATCAAGAATTCTATTTCGAAATTTTTATAATTCCTTTGTTATTGTTGTTGTTCGGTGGAAATGTTAGGCTTACCTAGTCCCTAAGACTAGGTGCCATCACGATACCCAACAGAGGGAAATTTTTGTCGTGACAGGTATAGATGTGCAGACTTTGCTACCTGGTGCGGAGGGTCGTTATTATGGGAAACCGACTTATGTGGTGTATGGTGTGATTTCAGCGTTGGTGCATGATCATGTTTGGTACAGTTTATGATGGTTGATATGGTGCTCGGATGTTAGAATCATGTCTTGTAGAGAAATTCGGAGATTGGAATTTGGTTTTGAGGCTAATTGACTATATAAAAAGGCAGGTGCACGAGGTGTTAAACAACGATTTTGGGAAAACTCCGGAGAAATTCTTAGTACGTTCGAGGAAGAACGTATGTTTAAGTGGCAGAGAATGTGATGACCCGACCGGTGATTTTGAGCTCTAGTGCGTCGTTCAAAGGTTTAAGGCCTTGAGTAGCTTTTTCATGTATTGTGATTGTATGTTGTTGATACCCTATTTTTCCCTATAGTATCTTTCAAAATGCATATATACCTTCAAAACTATGCATTAGCATCAATTGATATTTTTCCATAATTTCTACATTTTTAGGGATTTTTAATTAATTTATCCTAGTATTTTATTTATATAAACAATTACAGATTGCATCACAAACGACATATAATAATTTCATGGCTTAATATTGCTATTTATATTTATATAAAGTTTATATTATTTCACAAATAGCCATATTTACATTTTTTGTTACAGTTGCAATAACTTTTCAATTATGGCCCATGCATGCATTATTAGATTATTTTACCAGAAAATATATTGTTGTATGTTTAAAATATCAAGTAATTATTTCAAAAACATTTCTATGCATTAAAATTATTTTTATGATCTATTAATTATTTTTATCAATTATTTGGATATTTGACAAATAGCCCTTTTATTTTCAGACCTAACCCTTTTAAAAAACCAGCCCAATCCACCCAGGCCCAACCTGCATCTACCCGACCCAATAAACCCCTTTAATGGTGGTCGTTGATCTTTTTAGATCAACGGTCCACGATTAAACTTACCATTTTAATGTTTAACCTACCCTAACCCTTCCCTCATTCTCTTATTCCGCCGTCACCAAATTCCCTAACCTCTCCAGTTCCCTCTCGATCTACCCTAACCCTAATCGCCGTCACCGGCGAGAAGCCCCCTTCTATGGTGTTTTCGTGCATTCTCCGACCACCACCGGTCTCCTATACTCCCTGGCTATTTGATTTCATGAGTCCTTAGAAGAATCTCATGGAGATTCAACATGTTCTTGCCTGAAACTGGTTTACATGTTGTGGAGATTGTGGAGATATTACATGTTGACTAGACCAGCCAATTTTCCTACACTTACCAGGGATCAGTTCTCACTGCTATTTCTAGAGAAATTCATTCCTGTCACTCTGAGAGAGGAGTATCACAGGTTGTTTGAGCGTCTTCAGTAGGGTAGTATGACCATCACCTAGTATGAGAGGGAAATAATGAGTATATTTATTGATGGACTCACCTACACTATCAGGCTACAGATGGCCAAGGAGACCGTGAGTGATATTTCTTTCCAAACGATCATAGATATTTCTAGATGGATCGAGATTGTTTGTGCTTAGAAGAGAAGGTTGGCGTTTGATAAGAGGCCTCATCATTTCGGTGGGTTTAGTGGTGCCTCATCTTAAGGCAAGGGTTCTTTTGGTAGAGGCCGTCTTCCTAGGCCATTTGAGTCAGCTCTTTAGGTCGGCCACAATGCTTCGAGGGGACGTGGTTCTTACGGGTCTCGTCTTGAGGAGACAACATTCATTGCACATTCAGCTCCTATCAATGCACCACCACTTTAGAATACTACATCGACTATTTGCTCTGTCAAGGTCAGTTTTTGTTTCTGCAGCCTCAACAATCGAGGGGGCGCTTTGAATGTGGGGACATAGGTCATATCAGGAGGTATTTCCCTAGATTATCGAGTAGCACATCTAAATACAGTTCTCGTGGCATCATACCGGCACCGGTTTCCCCACCGCCCGCGCATCCATCTAGAGGCGGTGGTCAGATTGTTAGAGGTGAAGTTCAGGCCAATAGAGGTGGGGGTCAGATCGTTAGAGTTGGAGGCCAGCTATTTAGGGTTCGCGCGAGGGGAGGAGATCAGAGTGGTGGGGCCCAGTACCAATTTTATGCTTTCCCAACTAGGCCCAAGGTAGAGTCATGTAACACCATTATCATAAGTATTGTTCTAGTTTGACATAGAGGTGCTTCCGTTCTATTTGATCCGGGCCCTACTTATTCCTACGTGTCATCCTATTTTGCCTCATATTTGGTTGTGCCTCGTGATTCTTTGAGTGCTCTTGTGTACGTGTACACACCTGTGGAAGATTCTATTGTTGTAGATCATGTCTATCCCTCATGTGTGATTAATATTGGGAGTCTTGAGACTAGTGTAGATCTTCTACTTCTTGATATGGTAGATTTTGATCTTATCTTGTGTATCGATTGGTTGTCACCTTATCATACTGTATTCGACTGTCACGCCAAGACGGTGACCTTAGCCATGCTTGGGTTGTCTCGATTAGAGTGGAGGGGGACTCCAAGCCGCTCTACCAACAGAGTTATTTCTTATGTGAAGGATCGACGTATGGTCGAGAAGGGATGTTTAGCTTATTTGGCCTATGTCTGTTATTCTAGTGCAGAGGTTCCTTCCATGGATTCAATACCAGTTGTTCGTGAGGTTCAGAGGTGTTTCCTGCAGATCTGCCGAGGATGCCACCCGACAGAGATATTGACTTCAGTATTGATTTGGCTTTGGGCCCTCAGCCTATCTCTATTCCACCATACCGTATGGCCCTGCCAGAGTTGAAGGAATTGAAGAAGCAGTTTCAATATTTTCTTGATAAGGGCTTCATTAGACCTAGTGTCTCTCCCTGGGGATCTACATCCGGTGTGCAGGTGTCTATCATTTATGATCAAGGTACGCAGTTCACCTCGCACTTTTGGAGGGCCATCCAATGTGAATTGGGCATGCAGGTTGAGTTGAGTACATCATTTCATCCTTAGATGGATAGACAGTCCGAGCGCACTATTCAAATATCTGAGGATATGATTCACGCTTGCGTTATGGACTTAGGGGTTCTTGGGATCAATTCTTGCTGCTTGTGGAGTTTTCGTACAATAACGGCTACCAGTCGAGCACTCAAATGGCTCATTATGAGGCATTATACGGGAAGTGATGCTGGTCGCCAGTTGGATGGTGAACCAGGTGACTCGTCCCAACGATGGATGGCGTGACAACCTTCTTAAGGGAATGAGTATGTTTTTGTATTTAGGTAATAATGGTAAGGTAATAATAGTAGTAGTAACGAATAAAAAGACCTAAGAACTTGAAAAATGTATCAAGGAACAAAAAGAGAAAAGAAATTATCTCTATAAGAAGAGAAGGCAAGAAAAGAAAAAAAACAAAAAGAAAAATACAAAAGTGAATAAGTGGAATGGTTCACTGGATCCAAAAAGAGGTAATGATCCCAAACATGGAAAAATCAAAAAGGAAGAAAAAAAATGAAATGATCAAGAAATATTGATGTTATGTCTTTCTAGTCCTCAGTGAAAAGAAAGTGCCTCTAAGAATTGGCAAAGTGTGAGCCGAGAAATGAAATATGGAGTGCTTAAGGAAAGGTGTATCCACCTACCCATACTGTATTCGGCCCTAATAATATCCTTCATTACATCCTGAAAGAAGTCCTACTTGATTTCAAGCCGAGTGAGCTTACATTAGTGGAAATCTACATGAGGGGCAAGTCTATGGTACTTGAAGTCATACTTGTGACATTCTTTTGAGAGAGATGAGTGAATCTTTCATTAATCTTTTGATCGAGTGCCAAATTTCGTAAGTGAGCATGGAAAATGGAAAGTAGAAGAGGAAGAGGTTGGAGTCCATCGTAACCTACAGATTGAGCAAGAGTCCATGATGAGTAAAGTCAATTCTTAAAGCTCAAATGTCACATTAGAACTATATGTGCATGAATGTTTAACTTGTTGCCTTGTTGAATATACATGAGTAGTGTGAGTAATTGCCGGTCCCAACTAATGTGTGGATGTCTCACCTTTGACTCGCTGAATTGACCCTTAACTTTTGGAGGTGAGAACTAATTTATTTGCTTGAGGACAAGCAAAGACTAAAGTTTGGGTGAGTTGATAGGTGGGGATTTTGACTGCTTATTAGCACCTTTTAGATTTTATTTTAGACCGAAAGTATTGAATTGTGTTCTCAAAACTAATGAAATTGAGCAAAATTGCAGGAATGCTGGATGTTTGGTCTCCCGAGTTGAAATCTGACTCAAAAAGGACTGTTCTGAACCACAAGGCAATAAAGGGCGCAGAAGCACAAATGTGCAGTCCGCAAAAGGAATTATGCGGCCACAGAAGAAATTACGGACCACAAAATTCCATATGTGGCCGCAAACCAAGAAGAAAAATCTTAACAGAACTTTCAGCAATGTGTGGACCACACATGAATTTTGCGGACCGCACTGGCTAAGAGTCAAAGATCAGAGAGTATGCAAAAGACAATGTCCAAGAGCCTTTGTGAATTCTGGACCGCACAAGAATTGTGCGGCAGCAGTCAAGAAACATTCGGTTGTAGAAGATTGCTTCCTGGGCACAATTTAGAAATGTGCGGCCACAGAACTACACTTCTTTCCATCTAAAAAAATTTGCGGACTGCACATGGAATTGTGCGGCCGCATAACCTCTTGAGGGGCATTTTTGTTTGCAGCTTTCAGCCTTGTATAAATAGACGAGTTTCACAAAATTAGGTCAAGTTGAACATCTGAAGCTGCTGTAGCCGTTTATCTTTACTATTTTAGGAATATTTAATTATTTTTGTGTTTTAACATTATATTTCATCAATTTAATATTCCATTATGAGTTTAATTAGCTTTTTTCTCTATTTTCTGCAATTTCCAAATTGAGAAGCTAGACTTTTACTAGGGTTGTGACCCAACCCTAGTGTGTACACCTTATGGGTATCTAATTTAGTGCTTGTTTATGATTGGATATTGATTATTTAGCTTAGTTCATGCTTTAATGGGGTGCGCATGTTTTCCACCCTATACAAGACAAGGGGCTAGCGCACAATGGCTTTCTCTGATAGAGGTTTAGAAATAATGGTTGCAAATACGGATTCATGTCTATTTTACTTAGTCTCTACTTGAGAAAGAGGGACCTAATCTAGGATAACTTAGCTAACAAGGAAATGGGTTGATTTAGAGATTGATTAACCTAATTAAAGGTCTAAAACTAGAGATAGTAATAACCCGACTTGAGCTCGTATCAACTATTTTGGTTGATATCCATTTGGGATTTGAAAAATCCAAATTGGGCAAAATCACTCTCTGACCGAGAGGTATTGAATGAGTAACGTAGAGTTGAGAGCTATAAGATTCCCCAATCAACAAAACAAGCATTAACGTCTTTATCCTATTAGGCAAACACCTAGGTTATGGTCACAACCCTATGACTTTAATCCAATTGGAAAAACCTCAAAATTATTTATTTATAATCTATTTTCTTTATCTTGCTTTCATTAGAGTAATAGTAGATATAGAAAACAAAATCTTATTGTGGAAGTGCAATCTTAGATAACCCATTTGCTTGCTTCAAATATGTATTCCTAACTCCCATTATAACTCCCAGTGGATTCGACCACGACTCCTAGTTGGGTAATTATTATTGCATACGACTGTCATATCTCTTATAGAGGTGTGTTTTGGACGTGATCAGTGTTACCTGAAGATCTCGCATTTGTGAAAAATGAGTTGCATTTGCAAGCCTCGCTTTTGCAAACAATGAGTCGCATCTGGAAGCATGCGCTGGGTTCGTAAGAGTTTGCATTTGCGAACTCTGTATCTTCGCAATTATGAAGGTTTGGTCGCAATTGCGACCACTGACAAATTTGGTGTTGCTTCGCTCTTGCGAAGTATTGTTCACATTTGCAAAAGTCTTGGTTTGCATTTGCGACGGCAACATGATCAATGACTTTTTTGCATTTGCGAGAGGTTGATTGCTTTTGCGATCATCGCAATTGCGAACTGTGTGTCGCAATTGTGATAACTGCACCTAGGCAAAAGAGGGAAAATCGGGAATTAGCTCATTACTTTCAAACTCTCAACCCTAAACACCCTAGAGGCGATTTTTCCAAGACATTTTT
The DNA here is from genome assembly GCA_005239525.1 of Nicotiana knightiana. Lineage (NCBI taxonomy): Eukaryota > Viridiplantae > Streptophyta > Magnoliopsida > Solanales > Solanaceae > Nicotiana > Nicotiana knightiana. The sequence goes on along the minus strand of ML422826.1, from coordinate 15,781 downwards.
CCTAAACACACTGGTAAGTGACTTTAATCTACTTCTTTTCAATTACCCCTTACATTTCATAAGTTTTTAACATCAAATCTAGGATTTTCATGGTAGAAATTAGGGATTTGGCTAGATTTAGGGAGTTTTGCAAATTAAGGAATTTGACCTCGAATCATATCATATTTCGAAACTAATTACTTAACCGGGATCGGGGTTGAATGGGTAATTGGGTTTTGGTTCGAATCTCGGGTTTTAGCCCAGCAAGCCCGAAGTTGACTTTTGTTGACTTTTCCAAAAATGATCTATATTGAACCTTTTTTCATTCATGGGTAGTTTCTAAGGCTTATTTTGAATCGTTTGGTTAATAATTTTCTAGATTTGGTTGGTTTGGAGGCTTGTTCGAAAGGCAAGGTCGTGGCAAAAGGAACCCAACTTGAGGCAGACAAGGTGACTGAGGAGTGAGGTAAGCGTTGGGTCTAACCTTGATTTGAGAGAATTAGGAACCCTTGAGCTATGTGTTATGTTAATTTCATGTGTAGCGGCGTATATACGAGGTGACGAGTGTATTTACACCGTCAATTTCTTTGTTTCCATGCTTTCCTGTATTTCATTAAATACTTTATTCCATGACTTAAACGTTACATTACTTGTTTTCCCTATCTTCATCGCTTATTATTATGTCGTGTTTCATGCCTTAATTGCTACATGCTTATTTAACTTCCACGTCATAGGTTCTACTTTCCATTTAGCATTTATTGTATTAAATTGTCTATCCCCTTCCTGATTCCATACTTATTTACCACTTGTCTCTATTTGTTTCCCTCATATATCAAAATTGTCTTATGCCTTGTTGATTTTTAGTTTTGTATTAATTGTTTCCTTCATTGAAGTAGTTTCACTTGTACGTATTGTCAAACATAGATACCGTTGAGTTGGTAAAGTGGAGACATCCGACTAGTTCGAGTCCCTTTGATTATCATGTTACTCTCCATTGCTCGTACATTTGTTATCTTGATGGGAGATAAGTACATATGACTCCTTAACGATCCTCCAAACTCTACTAAGTTTACTCATGTTTCGTGAGATCTAGGCAACCTAGTGCTCTGATACTAATTTTCACGACCCCGAATCCACACCTTCGTGATGGCGCCTAACATTTCACTTTCTAGGCAAGCCAAGGTTAGATGTCGTTACTAACCATTTTTAACAAACTTTAGATATGATGACAATAAAGAAATCGAATAGTCTTAAACTAGGTAAGTAAACTAATAAGTGACAAAATCCATATACAAACTGTGGGATGATATAAAATGGTGATATCATAGTCTTTCAACAGCTCCAACCACCTTCTCTGCCTCAATTTGGGTTCCTTTTGCCTAAACAAATACTGTAGACTCCAATGATCTGTGAATACCTCGCGCGACTCGCAGTAAATGTCACGACCCAAAACTTAACCTGCCGTGATGGCGCCTATCGTAGAACTAGGCAAGTCGACGTTCTCAATATGCCTTCATTATATATAACAGAAGTGAGCTGAAACAGTTAAATTTAACAAAAGGTTTACATAATCACGGGGTAAAGACCCCAAAACTCAAGTGCGGAATAATAGCCAACATCAGGTGTTAGTAGTCTTCAGCATCTAACAACAATCTAGAACAAAATCTACTACAATTTGTGCCAAGTGTCAAAACAAGAGAAAATAAGATGATAAGAAGGAGGGACAAGGACTGCGGACGTCAACAGCTACCTCGTAAATCTCCGGAAGTCAACCCGCGCAAAAGCTCAACGACCGCTAGGACCATAAACACCTGGATCTGCATATAAAGTGCAGGGTGTAGCATGAGTACAACTAACTTAGCAACTAACAGAAATAAATAAGGAGCTGAGAAGCAGTGACGAGCTATGAAACTACAGCTCATTTCAAAGAAAGTTTTCAGTAAAGGGTGGGTGAACATGCTTTCAAATCCGGTAGTTTAAGTCACTTAGTTTGAGCTCAAGTAACACAATATGAAACTTCCAGAAATTCACAACAATAGCACAACCTATCAAGGCAACATTCACTCAACTCATCTCAACAACTTATACTCTCGGCTCTCATCCCTCAACACACACTCTCAATAGGTACATGCGCTCATTGGGGGTGTACAGACTCCGGAGGGGCTCCTACAGCCCAAGCGCTATATTGTTGCGGCGTGCAACCCGATCCAATATTGTTGGAGCGTGCACCCCGATCCAATATATCTCACATGACTCACAACTCGCCCTATCTCAGTCACTAGCCTCTCGGCCTCACAGAATATCACAATAAACAACCCAAAAAGAGAATATAACAAGTATCAACAAGAAATGATTGAGAGAGCTGAGATATAATACACAAGTAAGACGGTGACTAGGTACAAGACATTATTTAGCAGTCAATTCAACAAGTATACAATCGATGCGGATCCCAACAGTGATATCATATAGCCTAAGCATGGTTTCTAACATGAAGGCAGTCAAATTACTCAAAAGCAAGGTGAAACAGGTAATAACAATGGCTATTCAACTTTACAATCTCCCAAAACTGACCAAGTCTCCATCCTTCATAGTGCACGCCCACACGCCCGTCACCTAGCTTGCGTGTCACCTCTAAATATTCACATCATACAAATACTCGGGGTTTCATACCCTCAACACCATATTTAAGAATGTGATTATTACTTACCTCAACAACGTAGAAATCCTACTCTAAAATGCCCTTTCCTCTCGAATCGGCTTCCAAATGCCCGGAATCTAGTCACAAACAGTACAACACCATCAAAATAGGTTTAAGGAATCAATCCCACAAGAAAACTACAAAATTATAGCCAAATATCCGAAATCGGTCCGAACGCAACCCCCGGGCCCACGTCTCGAAATTCGACAAAAATCACAAAACCCGAAAGGACATTCACTCACTAGTCTAAACATACCCAATTTACTTAAATCCGATAGCAAAATCCCATTCAAAACCTCAAAAATCTAACTGAAGGGTTCTTCCTCTTTTTTCCCAATTTTCCATCCCAAATCACAATTAAAATGATGAAATTAAGGTAATCATGGAATTTAGTCAAAACACAAGTGAGAATCACTTACCTCAAACACCCACGTGAAAGTCCCTTCAAAAATTGCCTCCCACCGAGCTTTCAAATCAATTTTTATGGTATGAAATCAAACCCTTGTTTTGAACGTTTAAATCTGCTGCCCAGTTATCCTTCATTGCGATCGCGGAAATAACATAGCAATCACGAAGAACAACTTCGCTTCCTCAGAATTTTACTCTACGCGAACGCGTAACTCCCTACGTGAACGTGATGCACTAGTTGCTCACACCTACACGATCGCGACTGTCCTCACGCGACCGCGAAGAGTAACACTTAAATTCCACTACTGCCTCACTTCTTCTTCACAAACGCGGCCTAGCCCATGCGTTCGCGATGCACAACCTGATAACCTTACGTGATTGCATCTTCATCTTCGTGAACGCGAAGAGAAACTTTAGCTGACCTCTCAGATGACCTGTGGGATCGAGATATCTCCCTCGTGAATGCAATGAAGAAAATTGTCTGCAACAAACACCAGAAAATCTGCTAACTCTCAAAGTCCAAAAATGGTCCGTTAACCACGCGAAACTCACCCGAGGCCTGCGGGACCTCAACCAAACATACCATCGAGTCCCAACACTCTAGAAACTTAATCGAACCTTTGAATCACGAAAAATAACATCAAAACACCAATTTCACACGGACAAGCCTAATGAACTTTAAAATTTCTAAATTCTAGAAACGACGTCGAAACATATCAAATCACGTCCGAATGACCTCAATATTTTACACACAACTCAAAAATGACACCACGAACCTACTCCAACTTCTGTAAACCACATCTGACCCCGATATCAAAATTTCCACTGCTGATAGAAATTGCCAAATTTTCAACCTCCGCCAGACGCGCCAGACGGGCTCTTAAGTCCAAAATCACCTAACGGAGCTAACGGGACCATCAAAATTCAAATCCGAGGTCGTTTACACAAAAGTCAACATCTGGTTGATTTTTCCAACTTAAGCTTCTAATTAAGAGACTAAGTCTCTCAATTGACTCCGAAACCACTTCGGACTCGAACCAACAAACCCGGTAAGATATAATTCGGTTGTAAAGCACAAAAGAAGTAGAAATGGGGGGAAATGGAGTTATAACTCTCGAAACGACCGGCTGGGTCATTACAGTAAAGATAGTGCCTCCAAATATTCAGCGCATGAACAATGGCTGCCAACTCTAAGACAAGAACAAGGTAATTCTTCTCATGAACCTTCAACTATCGCGACCCTTATGCAATCACCCTTCCATCCCGCATCAATACTGAACCGATCCCAATACGAGATGCATCACAATACAGCGTGTAAGATCCTCAGCCTGCGGGCAACACCAACACTGGCACCATAGTCAAAACAGTCTTGAGCTTCAAAAAGATCAACTCACACTCATCTGACCATCTGAACGGGGCACCGTTCTAGGTCAATCTGGTCAATGGGGCTGCTATGGATGAAAACCCCTCCATGAACCGGTGATAATAACCTGCCAAACCTAGGAAACTCCTGATCTCTATAGCTGAAGTAGATCTAGGCCAGATTTGAACTGCCTCAATCTTCTTAGGATCCACCTTTATGCCCTGTACAAATACAACATGCCTCAAAAAGGCGATTGAGTCTAACCAAAACTCACACTTTGAAAACATGGCATATAACTGGTTATCCCTCAGTTTTTGAAGTACAATCCAAAAATGTTGCTCATGCTCCTCTCGACTACGGGAGTAGATCAATATATCATCAATGAACACAATCACAAAAGAACCTAAGTAAGGCTTGAACACCATGTTCGTCAAATCCATAAATGTTGTTGGGGAATTTGTCAACCTAAATGACATCATTAGCAACTCAAAATGCCCATACCATGTCCGAAAAGTCGTCTTAGGGACATCGGATGCCCTAATCTTCAACTGATGGTAGCCAGACCTCAAATTAATTTTCGAAAACACTTTGGCACCCTGAAGCTGATAAAATAAGTCATTAATCCTCGGCAACAGATACTTATTTTTTAATAGTGAACTTGTTCAAATACAGATAATCTATAGACATCCTCATCGATCCATCTTTCTTATTCACGGACAACGTGGGCACACCCCAGGGCGAGAAACTAGGTCTAATGAAGCCCTTATCAAGCAAATCTTGCAACTGCTCCTTTAATTCCTTCAACTCCGGCGGGGCCATATGGTATGGTGGAAAAGAAATGGGCTGAGTTCCCTAAGCCAAATCAATATAGAAGTCAATATATCTGTCGAGTGGCATCCCTGGAAGATTTGTATGGAACATCTCTGAAAACTCACGAACAACTGGTACTGAATCCATGGAAGGAACCTCCACGCTAAAGTCAGGGACATAGGCTAATAAGCTAAGCATCCCTTCTCGACCATACGTCGAGCCTTCACATAAGAAATAACTCTACTGGTAGAGTGGCCAGGAGTCCCCTCCACTCTAATCGAGGCAACACGGGCATGTCTAAGGTCACCGTCTTGGCGTGACAATCCAAAATAGCAGGATAAGATGACACCTAATCCATGCCCAATATAACATCAAAATCTACCATATCAAGAAGTAAAAGATGTACACTAGTCTCAAGACTCCCAATAGTAATCACACACGAGCGATATACACGATCTACAACAATAGAATCTCCCACGGGCGTGGACACATACACATGAGCACTCAAAGAATCACGAGGCACTAGCAAATTTGAAGCAAAATAGAATGACACATAGGAGTAAGTAGAGCCCGGATCAAATAGAACGGAAGCATCTCTATGGCAAACTGGAACAATACCTGTGATAATGGTGATAAATAGGCCTCAGGCCTCAATGGGAAAGCATATAATATGGTATGGGCCATACCACTCTTACCTCCGTCCCTCGGGCGACCCCTAGCTGGCTGGCCTCCACCTCCAACGATCTGACCCCCTACCTCTAGTGGACTAACCTCCACCTTTAACAATCTGGCCCCCATCTCTAGCTGGCTATGTGGGCGATGGAGAAATTGGTGCCGGTATGATGGCACGAGAACCCAATTGAGATATGATGCTCGACAATCTATGGCAATACCTCGTGATATGATCAATTTCCCCGCACTCAAAGCTCCCCCTCGGCTGCCAAGGCTGTTGAAATAAGGACTGACCCTGACTGTCCGAATAGCCGATGTAGTAACTCTAAAGCGGTGGTGCACTGATTGGAGTTGAATGTGCAGTGAATATTGGCTGCTTAGGATGAAAACCGTAAGAACCACGACCCCTCGAAGCACCATGTGCTACTTGAAGAGCTGACTGAAATGGCCTATGAAGATGGCTTATACCAAAATAACCCCTGCCTCCAGATGAGGCACCACTGAACCAACCAAAATGGTGAGGCCTCTTATCATACACCAGCCCTCTCTCTTGAGCACGAACTATCTCGATCCGTCTAGCAATATTTGCGGCCGTCTGGAAAAAATATCACTCGCGATCCTTGGCTATCTGTAGCCTGACAGTGTAGGTGAGTCCATCAATAAATCTTCTCACTCTCTCCCTCTCAGTAGGAAGCAAGATGGTGGCGTGGCAAGTTAAGTCCATAAATCGAGTCTCATACTGGATGAAATAGAATCAAATGAACAACTAAAGGAAATAGAAGTGGACTTTAGAGTTGTGGACATTGTGCGGCCATACATCAAGTCTCCTCTAGAGCTGGGTCCGAGCAAGTCTACGATACGCCATTGGGGCCAACTCCAGTATCTGCACAAGAAGTGTTAAGTGTGGTATGAGTATAACCGATCCCATGTACTCTCTAAGTGTTTAAGCTAACCTCGATGAAGTAGTGACGAGGCTAAAACGGGTCACTTACATTAACCTATGCGCAATAATAATAATAATAATAATAATAATAATAATAATAATAATATTAACAATAATAATAATAATAACAATAATAATAATAATAACAACAACAATAATAAGAACAATAATAATAACAATAATAACAACAACAACAACAACAACAACAACAACAATAATAATAATAATAATAATAATAATAATAATAGTAATAATAATAGTAATAATAACAATAATAATAACAATAATAATAACNTAATAATAATAATAATAATAATAATAATAATAATAATAATAATAATAATAATAATAATAATAATAATAATAATAATAATAATAATAATAATAATAATAATAATAATAATAATCATAGGAATAGAAGAAAAGCAGGTAACTCATACTCCCTTCCGTCTTATATTAATAGTCATGGTTGCTAAAAATATATGTCTCAAATTATTTGTAATTTTAGAATAAGTCAAAATTGATTGTTTTTTTTCCTTTTTACCTTGAGTAATAATTATTCTTGAAAGTAGAGACAACATATAAATATAATAAATATTCAATAACGATAGATTATATCTTAAAACATAAATAAGAGTAGAATAGTCTAATCCCTTTTCTAATTAATATTTCTTAAGGGGCGTGTAAGAGAGAAACACGATACATAATATGAGACGGAGGGAGTATCAACAAAACTCAAATCAACCAGCAGAGAGTCCTGCATAACCAGTCATATAATTCATCTCAACAACCGAGGCCAATTCAACAGTCACAAACAAATATTACTTTTTATCAATATGTTGCGGCGTGCAACCCGATCCTACAATATCAACTTTAAACTATCTGTTGTGGCACGCAACCCGACCCCACCATATAATCATCTGTCAGTATCATAATCCATCCTTATTCTGACATTTCAATTCAATAGCTTTCAATTTCTGTTAAGACATGCAACCCGCTTCCTAAACAATGTCAATTAATGATAGTAACTCAATAACTAAGATTTACAAGAAATCATACATCAATAGAACAAATGTACGAGCAATGGAGAGTAACATGGTAATCCAAGAGACTCGAACTACTCGGATGTATCAACTTTACCAACTCAATGGTATCTACTTTTAACAATACGTACAAGTGAAGCTACTTTAATGAAGGCAACCATTAATGCGAAACTATAAGGAAGCAACGCATAAAACAATTTAGATATATGAGGAAAACAAATAGAGACAAGTAATAAATAAGTATGGAATCAGGGAGGGAATGGACAATTTAATACAAGAAATGCTAAATGGCAAGTAGCAATTGTGAGCATGTGATTTTTACTCGCCGTATCATCCTATAAAAATCCCAATAAATCAATTGATTTTATGAATATTGATTGATGCTTCAGTAATTAATTGTGAATTATCTGCATTGCTTGCATATCCGTAATTCATCTTTCAAAAATCATTGAAATTCTGCATTATGATTTTATTGGTTATAATTAGTTAAATGATAGACAAATGACGAATATCCGACGTAATGTAGTTTTTAATAATTAATTACTACAGAAATTAATCATCTTTTATTCGATAAAATACGGTTTGAATTAGGAATATAGAATTGGTCGTGTCATTTTTGATTAATCCATAAATAAATAAGGATTAAATTAATTACTACATTCCTTGGTTTTTAAATTAGAGTGGAAATTAACTAATTGATTTTTAGTTAAATAAA